>CAAHFI011910589.1:0-68478 GCA_900893395.1 Euglena gracilis | reverse complement strand
ACCCCCCATAAGTGAACCCCCGTGTCGGGGGTGTGATTTATGGGGGAGGGACCCTCCACCCCCCCCTTGAGACAGTATAGCATAAAAGCAAAAGTGCCAAAAAAAATGCAAAAAAAACTGACCTCGGGACCCCCCTCCCCCTACCAAAGCTCCTTGGTGTACTTCTGGTGTGTGTGTCATTGGGGGGGGGAGGTTACATTACAACGTGTTTTCCCTGAAAAGACTTGCATTACCCCTGGGGTCCCAACTGTACTGCCAACCCCCCCTCAAAAATTTGGCCAACAACCGGCGCCGAAGGCGCCGGAAGAAAAATTTGGTACACCCTCCCCCCCCTCCGAGGGCCTCGCCACGCCATTTACCCGGCTCGCCAGGCCATTTAACGTGACCCCCCCCTATTTGTCACCCCCCCTAATAGTCGTCCCCCCTTGGGGGCGACAATTAGGGGGGGGTTACCGATGGACCCATGGAAATGTGGGTATTGAGTAACCCCCCCTAATTGTCACCCCCTAATAGTCGCAGGGGGGTCAAAACGCTCCCGAGGGGGTGCCATATAGGGGGGGGTCACGTTACCCCCCCCTCCCCGCCCCCTAACCGGACCCCCTCGCGCACGCCACGGGATTTTCACGACTTTTTGAAGGAAAATTTGTTGGAAACCATGGTCCCTCCCCCCCCCCCTGGTCGCCGACCCCCTCACCTCGCCATTTACCACCCCCCCCCCCCTTATTGTCCCACCGACCTCCCCCGGGAGGCCCGACTGGACAACATGGGGGGGGACAATAATAAAAATAAAGGAATTTCATTGGCCGAGCCAAAAAAAACCCCGTCGGCCGGGGCCGAGGACAATATGGGGGGGACAGTGGGGGGTGGTACCCCCCCTCCTCCTCCCCCTATTCAGACCCCCTCGCACGGCGTACCAACCCCCCCCAAACCCTCCCCAAAATAATGCCCCCCCAAATAATACCCCCAAAATAAACCCCCCCCCTTTATTTGACTCCCCCCTTAATTGAGCATTTGGGTCCGGGAATTTTTTTTTCATGTGCCGAAGGCGCCGAAAATTTTTTTGCCCTATTTCTAAAGGAATTTTGACCTCCCCCTTATTTGACCCCCCTTATTTGAGCATTTGGGGGGTCCTTTGGCCCGTGGGTGTGCTCAAATAAAGGGGGGGGGTGGTACCCCCCCCCCCCGGGGTCCGACTTCAGCCGCCGAAATAATACCCCCCCCCTCCCCTGGTTTCGGGCCTAAGGCCCAGGTTTTTGACCTGAAAATGTAGGTAATCACAATATCTTTACAACAAATTACGAAAAAATCGATTTTTCTGATCATCTAGCCTCCAAAAATGGTAAAATTCATGAGAAAGTTGAAAAAAGGGCCCCAAAGGGGGGTTTTGGCGCTACCACTACCCCCCTTATTTGACCCCCCCCTAAATTGAGCATTTGGGTCCGGGGGAAAAAAATTTAATGTGCGAAGGCGCAAAAATTTTTTTGGGCCTCTCTCAAAGCCAAATTTTTGACCCCCCTTATTTGACCCCCCTGATTTGAGCATTGGGGGGTCCTTTAGGCCATAGGTGCTCAAATAAGGGGGGGGGTAGTGGTATTTTTGCTCCTACGAAACTTCGAAAAATTTGGAAAATTTTGGGAAATAATGCCCCCCCCAAATTTTTTCCCGGGGGCACCATTTGAGGGGGTTTACCCCCTCCGGGATCAAAGTTTCCTCAAAGTGAAAATTGCTCCCCCCCCCAAACTCCACCTCGGGACCCGTGCCGTGCCGAGCCGTGCCGTGCCGTGCCGTGCCGTGAGCCGTGCCGTGCCGTGCCGCGAGCCGTGCCGTGCCGAGCCGAGCCGTGCCGTGCCGTGCCGTGCCGTGCCATGCCGAGCCGTGCCGTGCTGTGCCACGAGCCCTGCCGTGCCGTGCCGTGCCGTGAGCCGTGCCGTGCCGTGCCGCGAGCCGTGCCGAGCTGTGCCGTGCCGAGCCGTTGCCGTGCCGTGCCGTGCCAGCCGAGCCGTGCCGTGCTGAGCCGTGCCGAGCCGTGCCGTGCTGTGCCACGAGCCGTGCCGTGCCGTGCCGTGCCGAGCCGTGCCGTGCCGAGCCGTGCTGTGCCATGCCGAGCCGTGCCGTGCTGAGCCGAGCCGTGCTGTGCCACAAGCCGTGCCGTGCCGTGCCATGCCGAGCCGCACCGTGCCGAGCCGTGCCCAGCCGTGCCGTGCCGAGCCGTGCCGTCGTGCCAAGCCGTGCCAATGTTGGGGGTGATATCAAAGTTTTGTTAGTGACCCCCCCCCCTATGGCCCCCCGAGGTCCAAGGTTCTCTGAAAAAAACACGCCTACACGCCAGGCCAAAGGCATCCGCCAAATGGCGAAGGAGGGGAGTGGAGCCGGCAAAAGCAGCACACACAAAGGGTAGCCCGCCCGCCCTGGACTCCATAAAGCGAGACGGAGAGAGCACGCGCGACCCCACAAGCCGGCTATAGCCCCTAAAAAAAAAAAAAAAAAAAAGTTCTCTGTTTTTGAACAAGTTGTTTAAAACAGGTTTTTTTTCTTATTTTTTTTAAAAAAAGCTTCTTTAAAACAAAAAACCGTTTTTAAAGCGTTTTGTTTTGCTTTTGTTTCAAACAAAAACAACGGGTCCCCGGCTGGCCGGCTGGCCGGACAAGAGGGGGTCATTTGGGGGGGGGGTAATGGTACTTTTGAAAATTTTGTTCTCCGCCGCGACATGCCCCCCTCCGGGGCCGATGGGTTTTTTTTGGACGGATCAATGAAAATTGTCCCTCCTATCGTCCATTGGGCCTCCCATGGTCAAAATGGGTGCCAATCCCCCTGATCTTGTCTCCCCCCAACCTTGTCCCTTATCATGCCCCATTATAAGACCCCCTCGGGAGTCAAATCCCAGGGGGGGGGTCTTATATGGGGGGTTACCATGCCCCCCATATAAGACCCCATATAAGACCCCCCCTGGCCGGCCGAAGGCCGGCCCGACCCCCCCATATAAGACCCCCCCCTATAAGACCCCCCTGGGATTTTGGCTCCCGAGGGGGGGTCTTATATGGGGGGGGCATGGTATATGGGGGGAGGCATGGTACCATGCCCCCCCATATAAGACCCCCCCATATAAGACCCCCCCTGTCCAAGTTCCATCAGCACCCAGTTTTCATATCATGGCCTTTTTTAGCCTCTCCGAAACCCCGAGACCCCCCCCATGACCCGACCTCCCTTGTATGTGCCAATTTTTGTGGAATAAATTGTGATCCGTTTTTCCATTAAATTTGTTCAAGGTTCACATTGGAGGCCATTCGATACAACTTGCGAGCGGTTCTTCCCGTGAAAGGATCAATTTCGATGAAGCTGCATACCGCAATGTTCATCGTTCAAAGCCATTCTCTGAAATTGCCAGTGAGAATGGCTATGGCCCCATGAGAAGTTCTGTATGTGTTTTTTTTCCTCGTCATTGGTAAATATTCACCACTTTAGTTCATCTCTGACGAAGAATTTGGCTACCTGCTTCACTGCTGCGAAACAGCAAATGGAAAGCGAAAGTTGACAAACCTTTTCCATTCAATGAAAGGATGGCCATGCCACCTTTCGGCTTCTTTTGGGGAGGAGGCCTTGGTGATAGAGGACGCAAAGTATGCCATATTTTTTTAGGATTTTTCTTGCCTTGAAATCAACTAGGGACTCTAGATTGTGTGCCGAGAAGGCATTCAAGGAAGCTGTTGGATTGGGCATCCCAATCGAAGAAGCTTCTTTCATGATCACCAGCCGTGCAGCGAACCAGGTTTAGTAATTCGTTTAAAATATTTCCCCTCCAAAATTTTTTTGCAGGCACAATTTACACATCCTCGATTCTTGTTGGATTTTTCAAACGACATTCGACCACACGTGATCTTGTTTTCAACGTTAAGGAAACAAGCCTTTTTGTTCACTCGACGCAACCACAAGGTCATCAAGTCTCTGGAGGGGGTCATTCACAAAAATGGGAAGGTGTTTTCAAGTCCCCCACACATTCACTTGTAAACTTTCACAAACTTCAAAGGTCGTCACAAAGGATGAAGAGGGCTCGGGACTTGAGGAGCATGAGATTTTGGAAGATGGCGAGCAAGCTTTTGAACATGTCCCAAACCGCTCGCAAAGACCGTTGGAAAGTTGTATGTAAAATTGTTTTGTTTCGACCACGCCCAAAATTTTTGTTTTTAGGTGAACCGCAACAAGTTGAAAACGACTGTCGTCCGAGGCAATTCCCTACCTCACGGGAACACAACATCCCTTTGGCCACACTTGGTGCACATGGCCCTGGCGGGGGGCCAACCTCATCCAACCAATACACCATTGAGCCACACCAAGTGGGGGAAAGTGACAACGAAGTTATCGAAGACAAACTCTCCAAATTTTTGAAGAGATTCCCTCTCCAACAAGCATGATGCAAATTTCACTGCTCTCAGTTTTTGTGATGAGCCCCCCCCCCGCCTAACGTGCCAAAGTAGCCCTTTAACCACCACCGGGGGGGGGGTTTGAGCTTCGAAGTGGTAAACTTCACAAAAAGACACGGTGGAGGGTCCTAAATGATTGAAGGCAGAGGGCACCTATCCTTATCTACCGTGACCCCCCTCAATATCCCCCCAATTGGGGTTTCATTTCAAAAGATTCTGCCTTGGGATTGTGGTGCGGGTTTTTTGGGGGTTCGCACCTAAGAAGGCCGGGCATCGGGGGGGGGGGACAATTATGGGGAGGTTCCCCCCATAATTGGCTGCAAGGGGAGGCCCGAAGGGCAGCCAAATTGGGGGGGTCAAGATAGTCATGGGGTCTAAACCAACCACGTTAACTAGATCGCATGGATCATTTTGACCCAGACTGGTTCAGGGAGGGGGGGGGCTCCGGAGGCCGAACCGGATTGCCAAACCTTGCCAAATTTTTTGCAAGCGGATCAGTTTTAAACATACTCCCAAATGCAAATTTGTGTTTTTTAGGATTGGTTCTAAATCATCAAATTTGCTGTCTTTTTTTTTTGAACATTTAAAGGCGTTTAAATTTTGGTCACAAAATGGCTCAGTTAGGAAAGGGGGGAGGGGGGAGGGACGCCCCCGGTTGGTTAGGTCATCTGTACCAGATCATGAAGGGGGGCTTTTTTTGAACGATCTGGCTTCCCAAGTCTCCCAAGTTAACCATGCCAGAACGATCGCGGATCACTTTTTTTTTCATTTCGCTTCAACAACCGAACTTCATCTCAATCTCAATGTTCTGAATTTCCTCAAATTGCGCCATGCTTCAATCATTTGAAGCCCAACTTGGAACAATATGCCATGGAGCTCTTTGAAGTTGCCTCGCACGTCAAGTCTCCACAAACATGCTTTGAGAAGTTGCGTTCAGGCTTCGTTTCTTTTTCCTTTGCCTCCACCAAATATGGGAGATATCACACTTTCACAATAAATCCTCATTGTGTCAAATTGTCACATTTTCTTTGGAGCACGTGCGTGTGTGGTAGTGTGGGGGAGGAGGTGGTGGTGGTTGTCGTTGCGTTGTTATTGCTGGTGCTGCTGCTGCTGTTGCTGTTGCTGTTGCTGCTGCCGTTGTTGTTGGTGTTGGTGCTGCTGCTGGTGGTGGTGGCGGTGGTGGTGGTGGTGGTGGTGGTGGTGGTGGTGGTGGTGGTGGTGGTGGTGGTGGTGGTGGTGGTGGTGGTGGCATAGCTGGCACTTCGTTTAAAACGAAGTCAAAAAAAAACACGTTTTTTTTTTAAAAAAACATGTTTTTTTTAAAAAAAACAAAAAAAACGCCATTGAGGGTCCAGGGCAAAAAAATTTTTTTGCCTTTACTTTTAGCTTTTTTGGCCCATCCTCGGTGAGAGAAAGACACCAAATTTGGGATGTTTCAAGTTGAAACATCCCAAAATGGCAGAGAAATGCCCTATTTTGACCATTCTTGTTGAAGACAACCAAAAGTATTGGTTTTCAAGTCATTTGAGCTAAGATTAATTCACCCTTGCGATCAAAGGCAACAATTGGACCATCATTTTCCCCTTTGTTTTTTTTGCTGTTTTTTTTGCCCGTTTTTTTTAATAAAAAACAAAAAAAACGTTTTTTTTAAAAAAAACAAAAAAAACGCCAGCTATGGGTGGTGGTGGTGGTGGTGGTGGTGGTGGTGGTGGTGGTGGTGGTGTGTGTGTGTGTGTGTGTGTGTGTGTGTGCGTGCGTGCGTGCGTGCGTGCGCGCGCGTGTGTGGGGGGTTGGTACACCCCTCCCGCCCCTCTCCGAGGGCCTCGCCACGCCATTTACCCCCCCCCCTAGCCGGACCCCCTCGCCACGCCATCCAACACATTTTTCATTGTGCAACCATGCTACCCCCCCTCCCATCCGAGACCCCTCGCCACGCCATTTTCCGGCCATCCCCCCCCCTATTCGGACCCCCTCGCCACGGCGAACCAACCCCCCTGTGCACGTGTATGCGTGCGTGCGTGGGGGAGGTCAGGGCTCATACGGTAAACAAAGCGAAGCCTCGTTGCGAATGATGCAAAAGTGGGGCTCGATATTTTTGGCTTTGGACGATTTTTCAGAACAATTTGAATTGATTCTGTTGAACCGAATCAAAAACCTTCACCTTCAAGAGGGTGGCATAAATGCCTTGATGCGAAACAGGTGTTGTGGAGCTTATGCCAAAAAAAAATTTATTTTTCTAGGTTCTGGCTCGAAACGTATGTTGTTTCGTACTTGACTTTGGCCCAAAGCAACTGGGCAGCCGAGTACAGAAATTTGCACCAACTTTTAAAATCAAACTTCATGGGTGATTTGAAGTGTCCAGATGAAAGTTATGCTCAAGTGTCTTGTTGCCACTCAGCGAATGTCCTTCTTTTGGTTTTCATCTATCGGAGGTTAGGCAGGGGTGGGGGGGGTGGGTTGGGGACTCCGCCCCCAAAGGAATTTTATGGAGAAACTTCACCGGCGAAGTTCATCCATGTATTTCCAATGAATAGGGGGGGGTGGGGGGTCCCGCCCAAAAAAAAACAACAAAGTTCAGCGCCTGATCTCCATCGATCTGTGCTAAAATTTTGCGGTGGGGGTCCTCGGTATGAAAGTTCAAGTGGTTGACTCCAGCAGGTCATGGAAGAGAAGGACGCTCATGAACAAAAACCGAAGCCAAAACTCACTTGGGCCGGGGGGGGGGGTCGTTCTCAGCGGTCTAGCGCAGCAGCACACTTGAGGGTTTGGGGGTGAGACGGTAGGGGAGGGCACCATCCCCCCCCCCCGAGCTGTTCCCATAGGGGGGATGGGAACAGCTCACTGTCATAGCACTTTTTGCAAAGATCTTCCAACAAAAAAGTGTTCAAAACCCGACGTTTTTGGGACGCTTTCAAAAATTGATTTTTTGGCAAAAATGCTTAAAATTGACCTTTTTTTGCCAAGGCGGAACAGCCAAAATTTCCCAAAGTTAAATCCGAAAAAACCCTACTAACGCCGGGTTTTAGGACAGAACCGGCGTCCGGAAAACCTGTTGGGGGGACGCCGGTTCTGCTTGAACCCAGCATCTCAAACGCCAGTTTAACAACAACACCCCCCCCCTTTGTTGTCCCACCGACCTGCCCCGGGAGGCCCAATTGGACAATAAGCGGGGAGGGACAATAAGCCGTCGGCCGGGCCCAGGGACAAAAAGGGGCGGGGGCAATGAGGAGGGGGTTGCTCTTTGGGTGGTTCGAGTTTTACTCAGAAGAGCATAATTTTTTGGTTGATGATTGTCCTCCATCTTGCCATCGCCTCAAAAAGCTGCGCCGTATGTGGCACTTTGCCACCGTGGTGAATCGGTGGCCCGGGTTTGTCTGGTTTGAAGGTGATGCTCGTGACTGTGCGCAGGATTAATCCAAGGGATCAAAAGGGGAAGCTCAAGAACCCCTACCAAACGTAACCCCAATGGGGGTATTCCCCACGCGTCCTCCCGCGTCCCGGATTTTGGCCGAGCACATTTTTTGGTCGACCAAAGGAAAATTACATACAAATTTGGGTGACGCCAAAGAAACGCGTGGGGCAGTTGGGCCACAGTTCCCCCCCGCGTCCCTCCCGTGTCCCCCCTGCGTCCTGAGCCACCCCCGATATGTTTTATTTTCAAAGTTGGGCAATATTGTTTGTGCAGTTGTTGTCGTGACTCTTCTTATCCATCAAGTTTTGATTTTTTTGAAACAATCATTTTTGATTTTTAACACTCTTTTTTTGCAAACTTGCCAAATTTGGCGGATGAGATCCGGATGCCAATTATCCAATTAGACAGGGGGCTGGGTCCAATTAGGGGGGGGGGAGCCCTCATCCCCCACGTGCCCACAAGCATTGCACTTGGCAAAGTTGGCGAAGGGACCTCGTCACGTGTGCTTGACTCCATTGCCAATGCATCTTGACGGAACAACGGAAACGTCAAGGAGCAATCCTGTTTTTGTCAGCTTACCTCACTTTGGCACTCTTGTTGAACCATTGCTCCAAAGCGAATCGATGATGCAGGGATACCATTTGTGTGGGCTAGTATTTTTTGAAGCTCTTATTATCATGATTCACACGCACCCAAAATCAATCATTCCTCTCATCCCTCCCTCCCCGGATTAGCCACCCCCGTGGCGGCCTTCCGGGAGTCGGACAATCTGGCACGGGGCACTATCCCCCATCCTGTCCCATTCTATATCAGAAAAGGGGAGGGACGCCGGTTATGTCATGAACCTGGCGTCCAGGACGTTTGGACGGAACTGGCGCTTGGGATGCCAGGTTCACAACAAAATTGGAGTCCCCCCTTTTTATAATGACGTTTTCGGGCCGCTGGGTTCACCACAAAACCGGCGTTCACAGCCTTCGGTCAAAGGACACTCCCTGGACCAATCTGATCACTAATCTGCGGTACCCTGCTTTGGAATTCGCCAAATTCCGATGGTCACGGGCGTGTCTGTGGCTACGTGCAACATTAAGGTACCAAGTTACCCTCGAAAGCTCTTTTCAACAGCAGTAGTCATGAGTTTTTTTCAACATTGCACGGTACCGGAGGGATTAAAATACCGCGCTGCATTATTTACCGAATGGATTAATTCCGCTCACTGGGCGAGTTTCCATAACTGGCGATCTGGGCATCTTTATGGCACGGCGGCCGGAATTAGGATCAGGCAAAAATTAATCTGGATCGCGGGGTGGGTTTTTTCTGTCTCACAGCGAAACGATCAGGCGTCTGGCAGGTTTTATTAAAGAGCGGTATTAATCCCTTCGATATTACTACCGAGCGGTATTTTCATCCCCCGGTACTCTTGCAAAACAACACCAATATTCGCCAAATTGGATACCCACCCCGGTAGTCCCCAAATGACAAATTTCTGTGCACTACATGGTGGTGACAGTCAAATCAGGCTCTCTACAACCAATTTCGACCATTTTTGGCATTTTTTTTCCATTTTTGGTGATGACAGAACCGGTGTCCTGAAAACCAGTGGGCCAGAACCCCAAACCCCCCAAAACCACAAAACCATGTTCGGTTCCAGTGGGATATTTCCTGTTTCATTTCTTGGAATTGTCACTTTGAAAAATTTCTTGTTGGGGTGGTGCCCCTGGCGCTGAGGCAAAACGGTTTGCAGCTGCCTTGAAAGGGGATCGCACGTGCAATGTGGCAAACATACTTCCAATAAATGCCTGTGGCATTGGAAAGAAACTCTTTGAAGTGATTTCATCCATGGCTTCAAGGTTTGTCTTGTGCACACGCGCTTCTCACACCACAACATTTGCGTGACCCACCCAAACACTAGCCTTACACCGGGGGTTCTCTTATGGTTTTGTTTTTGCTTTTTAATGTGTTTTTTTGTTTCAATTTTTTTGGCAACTTGATTTTGGGGGGATTCACTGGAAGAGTTGTATGCATGAATGTCAGCTGATTTCTTCTTGGTGGGGGCCAAGTAGAAGGGACAGGGGGGGCGTATGTGGCACCGACTCGACGCATTTATCCCGGATTGACCCCCAGACTTTCCAAGGAAGAAATGTGCTGAGTGGCCAAAAGTGGCACGTAAGTGAAACAAATTAGGATTTGGCTTGCAAACAGGACATCTCGAATTTATGTTGTGGGACACTCAGCTTTGTTCCCCCTGAGCAATTCCCACAGGGGGGTGCGGGAACAGCTCAATGCGATAGCACTTATTATTAAGAACATCCCGAAAAAATGTTCAAAATCGACCTTTTTGAGACGTTTTCAACAACCACTTTTTGACGAAGGCTCCTTCCTCCTTGAAATAAACGTGGAAGCAAAAACCAACACGAGGAATTACCATCCCCCCCCCCCCGAGCAGTTCGAACCATTGCCATACCCCCCCCCCCGAGCTGTTCCTCTGCCCGTAACCGGTTATTTTTGGCGACTTTTTTTTGATGTTCACAAAAAAAAGGTCAATTTCAAACACATAAGTTGGCGCTGTGTTTTAGTGCGCGTGTGATGATGTCATGTGACGCATGATGAACCTGTGTCCACTTGTTCCTTGACAGGACTGAAGTGGGCATTGTTTTGGAGCATGCAAAATCCATTGGTTCGGGTGGGAAGGAGTTGATACATTCTCTTGGACCTTCTTTGGATTTCGTTTTTTGTTTCCCCTGTTTGTTCAATTTTCTGTTGTGGGGTTGGAAGGAGTTTCGAGAATTGAACCCAAGGATTTTTTCAACCAAACGTTGAATTTTGCTTCCGCAGCATTGTTAAATTCAAAACTTCTGAACTTTTGTGTTCTTTTATGAATGTACCCTCACCCCCCCCCCTATTTGGCCCCCTAATTGGCTAATTGGGGGTCCCGTTGGACGGTCCATTAGCCAATTAGGGGGGGGTCAGGCTTATTGGCCATTGGCCGGGGTAACCCCCCCTAATTGTCCCCCCCCCCCTAATTGGCTAACAGGGGCTCCGAAGGAGCCGGACCATTAGCCAAATAGGGGGGGGTGAGGGTAGTTTTTGACCTTTGGTCATTGGGGAGGTGATGGCATCAACTTTTTTTTGCAATTTTTCATCATCTGGAGGGGTTGTGTACCCCCAAGTTGTCCCCCGAGGCTTGCCACTTGGCCCAAGGAATTTACTTCCCCCAGATTGTGTTCTGTAAGGCAAGAAATTCACCCCCTCCCAAAAGTGGCATTTTGGGAACTTTGGATTGACCAGTTGGGACCCAGGGGGCCGCCCAGGCACAGGGATAAAACTTCAAAAACGAAGCACCCCAAGATTTCCTCACCTTCCCCCCCGAGTTCGGAGCTCGACAGGGGGGGCCTGAGCCCCCTCTCCCTGTGCGCGGCCAAACCAGACCCCCCCCCAAACTCGATCCGAACGTCCTCCATCAATGTGTGTTAAAGATTGAGGTGGGGGTCCCGCGCCCCCAAAAGGCGTGGGCTTGGCAAAGTCAATGTTGAAACACAAAATGCAGCTAACGAAACCCATTTGTCAAAACTTTTGACGCGGCAATGAAGTTGAACTGTTTGGCACTTGAAATATTTGTTGGGTATTCAACTGTTGGGATTGTGGTGTTGCATGCAATTTCTGAGGAGGAGGCCATGCAGAAGTGGTGGTTAATTATTGGGTTGAGCATTGGTGCCTCTTGGCAAAAAATTGGGATTGGTCGCTTTTTTGTGGAGCTTCTCCTTTGAGGATCCTTTTTTCCGATGAATCTCGTCCCTCTTCAATTGTTGCAATTAAGGGCTTGGGGGGAACATTGGTTTAAAAAATAGGTAAAATAAATTTTGGAGGTCGATTATATTTTTTTCCTCAAAAGATCTCGGAACGTTTTTGTGGCCAAATTGAAAAATTCCGAAATGGGCCATTTTGGAGGTGGAGAAGTTTGATTCAATGACACACCTTGGACCCTTGGCTGTGGGTCCCAGAAGCAAGTCAGACAGACAACAGGGGGGTCGGGCTTTGCAAAAAGGCCAGATTACAAACTTTTGGGAACATGGCATTTTGGACAGAAACGGACGCCTTCAATAGATCCAAACACCAAAATTGATTTGGTTGGGCTGTTCGAAGTTGCCATTGGGCACGCGTCCAAAGGGTCCTCGTTTTCTCTTCAAAAAGGTTCCTTCACTCAGCACACCGGACATTCCCTTGGGATTGAACGACTTGCCCTTACGGCCTCCAATCGCACCGTACCATTTTGGGAGCGCATTGGTGCTCTCAAAGTGGATGATTTGTGTGCCAAATGGGTTTGCACAATCAAGGAATCACACTCGATTGCATCGCTTTGGATCATTTTCCAGGGTTTGTGTGTGTTGTGTGTCTTGTGTGTGTGAATTGATTTGGTGTTGGGGGCCAAGCACCATCCCCTCCTGTTTTGCCGAAGGCGCCGCGGTCGCCCCTGGGCCCCCCTAAAACCTTGGCCCAAAACACTGTTCTTGTTTGAAACCGTGTTTTGGGCGAATATTTAAGACTTTTAAGGTCTCGAAATCGGCCCAAACACGGTTTCAACATGGCAAAATGGGCACCCCCCCATTGTCGGACGAGCGTGGAGCACATTGAATTGTACAAATAAAATTTCTTTTTGAAAATTTTGGCTCTCGCCTGGGCTCCGACCCCTTCGGCACAACAAAATGGGCACCCCCCTCCAGTGGATGAGGGTCCTCGTCAGACATGCCGAACTGGCAATCAGCCCACATGTCAACCGACCCTTGAGCTACACGAATTTGATACACTCTGAAACCCACTTTCATGTGCTTACAAGTCAAGTTTTCTTATTTATCAACCCCCAAGGATGTCAAGCTGTTTTGACATACGGCTTTAACACGACAATTTTTTTGTTGTTGCAATGGTTGATTTAAAACACCCAAACAAGAACGGTGAAAAATAATTCACCGTAAAAGCAAACAAAAACTTGCCGGAAACATATTTTTTGGCGAATTTTTTTTTGCAAAAAATGCAGATCTCTGACACGGGACCGGAAAACCCGGTTTCGCCGTTCCAAAAACCACATTAGCACAGATTTTGGGGTGTGAATTCCAACCATGATGCAGAACTTCCCCAAAGACGGCCTGGAAGCACCATACGAGGGCTCATTTGCATAATCCAAGGGAAAAACAATTTTTCCTTTCTTTGATTTTGTTGGTCCACAAGAATGAAACGTTTGCAGTTGGGCCTTGTTCATATTGGTACAACCAAAAATTCTTTTGCCAAATTGTCATTAATTTGTTTGTTTCATTCCCATTTAAAAAGTTGCAAGCCCTTTTTTCGACGAAAAGGAAGCATTGAAGCGCGCTTGCTCTGTCGTGGAGTTGCAATTTGGACATATGTTCCACTTATGGTCTTTTTCCCACTTTCACTTTCATCACAAATAAACCTTTCTCCCATCCCTTTATAGTTGTGGAAGGTGGGATGAAATATTTTTGAAAACACTGAGCAAAATCTCGAGGTCATATGGAGCAAATGTGGGAGGAATAGTTGAGGGTGTTGAAATAGATCCGTTGACCTCTGCTCTCAACATCAACACAATAGGAAACAGCGTGAAGAGAACCCAACCATTACCTTGTCTTCTTCACACGTGTTTTCATGACTGGTTGTATGTGTTTGAATTTTCTCTCTGGCACAACTCTTCTCCAAATTGATGTAAGTGGAAAATTTTCAAAAATCAAACCTGTTCTCCGTGACGCCCAAGGCTTCGCTCTTGAGTGAGGCCTGGAAACATGTTCTTGAAAACGTCACGCGAAGACATCATGGGTTGCCAAAGCAAATAAGGGTAATGAGTTCTTCTCGTCCTAACCTGATGCCCAGAAAATCAAAAGGGAGAAGATTTTCTTGTGTATTTGCATTAATGTAGTTCATTCAGCTCTCAAAGCCTAATGTTGCTCTTGCTGTTCCTCCAGTTTCTTTGTCGCGACTAGCGGAATTAATTTTTGGATGGTATGACGTGTGCCCAGGGTTGATAAGTTAACCGGACCTTTCGCAACTGGTTGATAAACCGTGGTTAACTGGGGTCCTTGATCGATTAACCGATTAATGGCGTGCACAAGCGGGAAGCTGAAAAATTCCATGGGATTTGTTTATTTCAAGAGGCCCCAGGTTCATCTGAACAAAGATTGAGACGATTGAGATTGACCGATTGGGCTTTGGTCGATCAATTAGCCGGGGGGGGGGTCGTGGTCGATTACCGAGGATTGGTTAACCAACAACTCTGGTGCCGTTCGCCAGAGGGTGACAGATTAGGGGGGGTGCCCATTTTACCCAAAACTACACAACATGGGTACCCCCCTGATTGTCGCCCCAGTTGTCGTGTGTCAGATAGGGGGGGGGTCACGTTCTTCTACAGCGCCCTGCTTGATTCCCTTTAATTTGGTTAAGGGGTCTGAAGGAGACCAATTTAAGGGGTGGTGAGGGTAACTGGTGATTGTGGCAAAAAGTCTTCTACTGTGACCACCACAGCAAATAAAAGTCTTTTTTTTCGCCCAAGCCACTTCCTGCAGGTATTTTGCATTGAGAGAAACAACACATTTTTTCCTTCTCCCTTCACCGAAGCCAAAGGCAAAAGCCAAGGCAAAGGCCCAGGCTCCTCCAAACCGACGATTGAAACGGTTGCGCCCAGAGCCTTCTCACACAGTGCTCTTGGTCACCCAATCATGGTCACCCAATGTCACCCATCATCATCATGGTCACCCAATCCCCCCTTTGTCCCTTCAACAGTCTCTTGGCAATTTGTTGGAAGAATTTGTTGGAAGAATTTCGCCTTTATGACACTGGGGTGACGGATGTTTGGAAAATGCATATTTTTTTCACAAATTGTTGAGATTGCAATTATCCCCATCCATTCCCTATTGAAAAATGTTTTCAAAAAACACAAAGAGTGCTGGAACACAAGGCACTCCAAACTCTCAACTGAGCATCTGACCAACAACCCCAAATGCCTGCTATCTTTGCACCCTTGCACCATTCACAGCCATGTTTTCGACTTGTCTTCTTTGTGTCAGTTGATTGGGTGAATTTGAAAGAGTCAGGAAAGGGTGGTGAAGGTCAATCGAAATAGCTTTCCCCTGTTTCATCATTGACTACCTTTGAAAAATGTTTTTTTTGAAAGTTACAAACAACACGCATTTGAGGCCAATGGAGTTTGATGCTCAACGGAAACGCAAACTTTCCCCAATTTTTTTTCTAGGGTCAAAATTTCAATGGACAATGTTCCCTCTCATTAACACCAAAAATCAAAAGGTGATCAGGGATCAATAAATAGATCAAGATCTAATAGATCAATGATCGTAATTTTCTCTAGGTTATTAATTCCAATGTAGGTGAAAACCATGAAAGGTACAATTTGTGAACAAAATTATCCCAATGATGGTATCCCTTCCTTTGGAGAGACTTCCCAAATATTTCCATCCCCGGCCACTTGACCCCATACTTGACACTTGATGAATATAAACCCCCATAATTGGCAGTTGGGGCACGTGGGGATGAAGCCAAGTAAGGGGGGGGACGGGATCCTAGGAGTGGACTTCAGCCAAATAATCTTCTCTGGGCATGGTAGCGATCAAATGCCTGAATAATTAAATTGTCCCATTGTAAATTTCGCTTTGGTGGTCTTTGGGGAAGACTCAGCTGCAGATGAAGTCATTGTGAAAGCATTTTTTTTTTTAACCATAGATGCATTAGAGAGACATGAACAGAATGTGTTTGTCTCGCATCAATGTTCGTCACTTTCTTAGCAATGCGATCCTATTTTTTCTGAATGCTTGTTGTCTTTTCTGTTCATCAACTTGCATCTGAAAGGTATGCTTGCCTATTGTTTTCTTTTTTTATTTTTTTAAAAAATTATTTATTTTGACAAAATTAGTTCAATTCTCATAATTTCATTTGCCTCCTCCCCCGCAGTTTGGTGCTCTAAAACAATAAAAGAATGACTTTTTTAGAAAAGTGATTTTTTTGTTGCACATTTTTTTTCTAACCCCCGCATTCATAGCACCCCCCCCCCCGAGCTAGCCAACCAAACTCTAATTTATACCCACCGCTGGGGAAGGATGACGAGAGCCTCCGGTGACAATTTTTTCGACCGCAAACCACCCAGGTCCATGTCAAGGCGTGTCAAGGCAATTACTGGTTAAAATCCGACCCCGGAAATGACCCAAAAACCCCAAAATTGGCAATTTTGGCCAAAATGGCATTTTTGATGATGGTTGCCCCATTTACACCCCCCCCCCCCTTCGGCTGACCAACCAAGCCAAATCCTAAAAGCCCGGGGTGCACAAGTGTGGGAGTTTCCCAAATGTCTTATTTCACATTGTGTTCTGCTTTAAATCCTTGAAGGAGGTTGTTTTTCTTTTTGCATTGTCTCCTAGCATTGCATTGGATTGGATTGCATTCCTTGATTTTTTGCTGGATGGTAAAAAGCTGTCGATTGTTTTTTTTTGAAGTAAATTTGACCAAATGTGTTCGGAAAATTGCCTTTTCTCCCATGTCAATCTTTTGGGTCTCATGATAATTAAATTTGTTTCACACGTGTTTAATTTCTATATTGTAAGATATTGCTACATTGTGAAATTTCAGTTTGCATTGTTTTTGTGCAGGTGAAGTGGTGGCTATCAGCAACTGCTGACTCCGTCATCGAGTCGCTGCTGGTTTTTTTTTTGGTGTGTATCTCAATTTCGTAAAGCAATGATCTCCCAATAATTCCAAAGAAATGCCTCAATTTCCAGTCATTGTGAACAGCTTCCTTTTTTACAAAAAAAATAGCAAACCCTAACAAACACATTAAGTAAGATCTGTTTGTTTGCAATTTCATTTTTTGTGCTCATTTGCTTTTGTGCTCCATTTAAATACAATTTAGTTTTAATTTAATTTTAATTTAATTTAGTTCATATGATTGTTGCAAAATATGGTGTTGTTTTTCATCAGACCAAGCTTTGTTCATTTTTGCTTTCAGTCCATTTGAACGTGCTTCAACCAGAGTATGTTATTTGTTTTGAAAAAGGAGATGAAGACAAAGTGGTTGGAGTTTATGACGTTCACTGCACCACAAGGATGAATTTCTTCTCACCGTTTGCACATGTGGCTGTTTTTTTGAGGTTGAGTTTTTTTTTGCTTTTTATGTTTTCAATAAAGAACAAAAAAACGAAAAAAAAACAAATCTAATTTCAACACCCCCAATTCAATTAACCCAAATTCAACTCTTAATTTACAGTTGATGGAAAACTGGCATGGCAAAGATACATGGCCGCGGCCCCAACCTCAGATTCCCCCTACCCCCTACTCCCTCGATGCCGCGAAAAAAGGCCCTGTTGGCTGACTGTTTTTCTTTTTAACTCCCAGATTTGTCGGCCAATGGTCAAAATGTTTCCACCATACCATTCTGCAGAGGTGGGGGGTCCCTGTTGTATAGACCATTGGCGAAATGTCCAAGGTTTTGAAAAACTGATTTGGGTTGTTACAAAGTAAACCCTCCCTCCCCTATTACGTGCGCAGTGCCCTAATAAGTGCGTCACCCCCCCCCCCAAGGGTCCGAAACCGCCTCCCTAAAAAGTGCACCCCTCCTGAGGAGAAATCACCACCCCTTTTCCATCACTTTTAAGTTTGCATTGCATTCCTTTGTTTTTTGCTTGATGGTAAAAAGCAGTCAGTTGTTTTTTTTTGAAGTAAATTTGCCCAAATCTGTTCGGAAAATTGCCATTTCTCCCATGTCAGTCTTTTGGGTCTAATGGTAAATAAATTTGTTTCACACGTGTTTAATTGCTGTATTATAAGATGTTGCTGCATTGTGAAATTTCAGTTTGCATTGTTTTTGTGCAGGTGAAGTGGTGGCTATCAGCAACTGCCGACTCCGTCATCGAGTCGCTGGTGATTTTTTTTGGTGTGCATGTCAATTTCGTAAAGCAATGATCTCCCAATAATTCCAAAGAAATGCCTCAATTTCCAGTCATTGTGAACAGCTTCCTTTTTTACAAAAATTTAACAAATCCTAACAAACACATTAAGATCCATTTGTTTGCAAATTCATGCAATCAGGTGTCACATTTTTGTGCTCATTTCTTTTTGCGCTCCATGCACCACAATCATATGAACAATTTAGTTGATATGATTGTTGCAAAATATGGACTTGTTTTTCATCAGACCAAATTTTGTTCATTTTGCTTTCATTTACATGAGCTTCAACCAGAGTATGTTATTTGTTTTGAAAAAGGAGATGAAGACAAAGTGGTTGGAGTTTATGACGTTCATTGCACCACAAGAATGAATTTCTTCTCACCTTTTGCACATGTGGCTGTCTTTTTGAGGTTGCGTTTTTTTTTGCTTTTTATGTTTTCAATAAAGAACAAAAAAAAACGAAAAAAAAACAAATCTAATTTCAACACCCCTATTTCAGTTAACCCAAATTCAACTCTTAATTTACAGTTGATGGAAAACTGGCATGGCAAAGATACATGGCCGCGGCCCCAACCTCAGATTCCTCCCCCCCTCTCTACTCCCTCGATGCCGCGAAAAAAGGCCCTGTTGGCTGACTGTTTTTCTTTTTAACTCCCAGATTTGTCGGCCAATGGTCAAAATGTTTCCACCATACCATTCTGCAGAGGTGGGGGGTCCCTGTTGCACAGACCATTGGCGAAATGTCCAAGGTTTTGAAAAACTGATGTGGGCTGTTACAAAGTTAACCCTCCCTCCCTAATTAGTGCGCAGTGCCCTAATAAGTGCGTCACCCCCCCCCCCCAAGGGTCCGAAACTGCCTCCCTAAAAAGTGCACCCCTCCTGAGGAGAAATCACCACCCCCTTTTCCATCACTTTTTAAGTTTGCATTGCATTCCTTTGTTTTTTGTTTGATGGTAAAAGCTGTCAATCGTTGTTTTTTTTGAAGTAAATTTGCCCAAATCTGTTCGGAAAATTACCATTTCTCCCATGTCAATATTTTGGGTCTAATGATATATAAATTTGTTTCACACGTGTTTAATTGCTGTATTATAAGATGTTGCTACATTGTGAAATTTCAGTTTGCATTGTTTTTGTGCAGGTGAAGTGGTGGCTATCAGCAACTGCCGACTCCGTCATCGAGTCGCTGGTGGTTTTTTTTTTTGGTGTGCATCTCAATTTCGTAAAGCAATGATCTCCCAATAATTCCAAAGAAATGCGTCCATTTCCAGTCATTGTGAACAGCAGAACAGGTTTGTTACAAAAATTTAACAAACCCTAACAAACACATCAAGATCTGTTTCTTTTCAAATTCATTCAATCAGGTGTCACATTTTTGTGCTCATTTTCTTTTGTGCTCCATTTAAATACAATTTAGTTGATATGATTGTTACAAAATATGGATTTGTTTTTCATCAGACCAAACTTTGTTCATTTTGTTTTCATTTGCACGTGCTTCAACCAGAGTATGTCTTTTGTTTTGACAAAGGAGATGAAGACAAAGTAGTTGGAGTTTATGACGTTCACTGCACCACAAGAATGAATTTCTTCTCAACATTTGCACATGGGGCTGTTTTTTTGAGGTTGAGTTTTTTTGTTTTTTATGTTTTCAACAAATTAACGAACATCTAATTTCAACACCCCCAATTCAACTAACCCAAATTCAACTCTTAATTTACAGTTGATGGAAAACTGGCGTGCGAAAGATAAATGGCCGCGGCCCCAACCTCAGTTTTGCCCCCCCCCCTACTCCCTCGATGCCGCGAAAAAAGGCCCTGTTGGCTGACTGTTTTTCTTTTTAACTCCCAGATTTGTCGGCCAATGGTCAAAATGTTTCCACCATACCATTCTGCAGAGGCGGGGGTCCCTGTTGCACAGACCATTGGCGAAATGTCCGAGGTTTTGAAAAACTGATTTGGGTTGTTACAAAGTAAACCCTCCCTCCCCTATTACGTGCGCAGTGCCCTAATAATTTGGGTTGTTACAACGTAAACCCTGCCTCCCTAATTAGTGCGCAGTGCCCTAATAAGTGCGTACTCTCCCCCAAGGGTCCGAAACTGCCTCCCTAAAAAGTGCACCCCTCCTGAGGAGAAATCACCACCCCCTTTTCCATCACTTTTAAGTTTGCATTGCATTCCTTTGTTTTTTGCTTGATGGTAAAAAGCTGTCAATCGTTGTTTTTTTTGAAATAAATTTGCCCAAATCTGTTCGGAAAATTGCCATTTCTCCCATGTCAATATTTTGGGTCTAATGATAAATAAATTTGTTTCACACGTGTTTAATTGCTGTATTATAAGATGTTGCTACATTGTGAAATTTCAGTTTGCATTGTTTTTGTGCAGGTGAAGTGGTGGCTATCAGCAACTGCCGACTCCGTCATTGGTGATTTTTTTTGGTGTGCATGTCAATTTCGTTAAGCAATGATCTCCCAATAATTCCAAAGAAATGCCTCAATTTCCAGTCATTGTGAACAGCTTCCTTTTTTACAAAAATTTAGCAAACCCTAACAAACACATTAAGATCCATTTGTTTGCAAATTCATTCAATCAGGTGTCACATTTTTGTGCTCATTTCTTTTTGTGCTCCATGCACCACAATCATATGAACAATTTAGTTGATATGATTGTTGCAAAATATGGACTTGTTTTTCATCAGACCAAATTTTGTTCATTTTGCTTTCATTTACATGAGCTTCAACCAGAGTATGTTATTTGTTTTGAAAAAGGAGATGAAGACAAAGTGGTTGGAGTTTATGACGTTCATTGCACCACAAGAATGAATTTCTTCTCACCTTTTGCACATGTGGCTGTTTTTTTGAGGTTGCGTTTTTTTTTTGCTTTTTATGTTTTCAATAAAGAACAAAAAAACGAAAAAAAAACAAATCTAATTTCAACACCCCCAATTCAATTAACCCAAATTCAACTCTTAATTTACAGTTGATGGAAAACTGGCATGGCAAAGATACATGGCCGCGGCCCCAACCTCAGATTCCCCCCCCCTCTACTCCCTCGATGCCGCGAAAAAAGGCCCTGTTGGCTGACTGTTTTTCTTTTTAACTCCCAGATTTGTCGGCCAATGGTCAAAATGTTTCCACCATACCATTCTGCAGAGGTGGGGGGTCCCTGTTGTATAGACCATTGGCGAAATGTCCAAGGTTTTGAAAAACTGATTTGGGTTGTTACAAAGTTAACCCTCCCTCCCTAATTAGTGCGCAGTGCCCTAATAAGTGCGTCACCCCCCCCCAAGGGTCCGAAACTGCCTCCCTAAAAAGTGCACCCCTCCTGAGGAGAAATCACCACCCCCTTTTCCATCACTTTTTAAGTTTGCATTGCATTCCTTTGTTTTTTGTTTGATGGTAAAAGCTGTCAATCGTTGTTTTTTTTGAAGTAAATTTGCCCAAATCTGTTCGGAAAATTACCATTTCTCCCATGTCAATATTTTGGGTCTAATGATATATAAATTTGTTCCACACGTGTTTAATTGCTGTATTATAAGATGTTGCTACATTGTGAAATTTCAGTTTGCATTGTTTTTGTGCAGGTGAAGTGGTGGCTATCAGCAACTGCCGACTCCGTCATCGAGTCGCTGGTGGTTTTTTTTTTTGGTGTGCATCTCAATTTCGTAAAGCAATGATCTCCCAATAATTCCAAAGAAATGCGTCCATTTCCAGTCATTGTGAACAGCAGAACAGGTTTGTTACAAAAATTTAACAAACCCTAACAAACACATCAAGATCTGTTTCTTTTCAAATTCATTCAATCAGGTGTCACATTTTTGTGCTCATTTTCTTTTGTGCTCCATTTAAATACAATTTAGTTGATATGATTGTTACAAAATATGGATTTGTTTTTCATCAGACCAAACTTTGTTCATTTTGTTTTCATTTGCACGTGCTTCAACCAGAGTATGTCTTTTGTTTTGACAAAGGAGATGAAGACAAAGTAGTTGGAGTTTATGACGTTCACTGCACCACAAGAATGAATTTCTTCTCACCATTTGCACATGGGGCTGTTTTTTTGAGGTTGAGTTTTTTGTTTTTTATGTTTTCAACAATTTAACGAACATCTAATTTCAACACCCCCAATTCAACTAACCCAAATTCAACTCTTAATTTACAGTTGATGGAAAACTGGCGTGCGAAAGATAAATGGCCGCGGCCCCAACCTCAGTTTTGCCCCCCCCCCACTCCCTCGATGCCGCGAAAAAAGGCCCTGTTGGCTGACTGGCTGACTCCCAGATTTGTCGGCCAATGGTCAAAATGTTTCCACCATACCATTCTGCAGAGGTGGGGGTCCCTGTTGCACAGACCATTGGCGAAATGTCCAAGGTTTTGAAAAACTGATTTGGGTTGTTTACAAAGAAAACCCTCCCTCCCTAATAAGTGCGTAACCCCCAAGGGTCCGAAACTGCCTCCCTGAAAAGTGCACCCAATCTAATTTCGACAACTCTAATTTTTGCTATATTTCACAGTGTTTTTATGTTTCAGGGCTACTAGATGAATGAATTCCGCACTCTGTCATTGAGCCGCCACAAGGCTTTTTTCTGGTGTGCATCTCTCCTTTCAGCTTTCAGAATGGTGGTTTGTTTCATTTCATCGCTTTGATGATCCAGATTTTTATGTTTCTTATGATTCAAATTCAAATTCAAACCTTGACACAATGACACAGTGACACAAATTGTGCAAGTAGGAGTGTATTCAAAGTGCACAAGAAATGACCAAAACCTCCCCAGGGTGTTGCCGGGGGGGGGGTAGGGGTTTAGGTCCCTGATCGATTTTTTGGTTGAAATGCAATGTGCAACATGACAATTTGCGTGCATGTTCAGTTGAAGAGGTGCCAATGACACCTATGAACTTCAAACGCTGTCATCGAGCTCTTTCTGTTTGGTGTGCATGTGATGCTGTTCATTGCATTTAACTGATCCAAATGTTGTCACCACACACAACCAAAATTGTCCAGTATGCCAGGATGGGTTTTCGATGTGCACATAAGATTGAAGTTTATTTTTATTTTTATTTTTTTAATTATTTTTTAAAAAATAATCTGGTTTCTGTCAGCTAGGTTTGTGTCTGAAAACCAAGCAAAACCTTAATAAATAGATATTTTTTTTGTAAAAAAACAACAACAATAACAACAACAACAGCTCAACCCCCCAAGAATAATTTACCCATCGTACCCCATCCCAAGTAACCCCCCCCCCAAATAATAAACCTTGGAAACGTTTTTTTGCTCGGCCGAAATCCACCCAACGCCTGAGGGGGAACATTAACAACGTTATGTGGCAAAAAATTCGTAATTTTGGTGAAAAATTTGGTTGCAAAATGTGTTTCATTCATTCGACAAATTCTGTATTTACGGTAAAAAAAAATGAAAAATGAAAAAAGCCATTGTGCTGTCTCAGAAACATGCCAGTTGAGTGATTATTTTCCATTTTCAACCAAAACATGCTGAATCATGTAAAATTTTCGCAGAAAGACGTATTCAAGGGAAGTTTAAGGGAAGTTTGGAGACTCAAGTTTTTAGTGGAATTGTGTGGAAATTATTGCAGATTGTTGCAAAGCACGTGTGATGTTATTATACCATACATATTAATGTATGTTTGTCATAACACCATATCAGGGAATTCCTTAAGCCGGAGGGTACCCTGCCCCCCGGGGGGTCCAGCCAGCCAGCAGCTCAAATCCAGCCATCAGCCCAAATTCAGGCTGGGAGCCCCCCCCCCCCAGGGGGTTGAGTGAAATAAAGTCGGGTCCAGCCCGGCCGGAGGCCGGGCCAGCCGGCCGAAGGCCAGGCCAGCCGGCCGCAGGCTGGCTAGCCAACTGGGCTGCCCAGCTCACTTATCCCTGCATTTTTTCCCCTCATCACAGTCCCTCCATCACAGCCCCCCAGCCTTGATCTAGCTCCACCTATCAAAATGTCGAAAATGGCAAAATGTGTCAGAAAATTTTGTTTTTCCTCAACCCAACCCAGCCCAGCCCAGCCTAGCCCAGCCCTGGACCCCCCCTCCCCCACCCCCGGGAGGGGGGGTAGCTCATTTCCAGCCAGCAGCCTTTTTGCCAGCCTCCCCGGGGGGTCCTTAAGAAATTCCTTGCACTATATTCAGTGTGCATGTTTGACCTGGAGGAGTTTTTGTTTATGTTCAGGTGAAGTGGCTGCTGTTGCACACCACCGACATCAAGCTTGCCACTGTCCGCTCGCTTGTCACTGTCTGTTTTTTTTTGTTGTTGGCAATTGCGCATTCGTGGGGTTAAGTTAAGAATCTAGAATTGGTTGCTAAAAAAATGTTTGGCCACAGATTACGGACACTGAGGTATTGGGTATTGGGTAAGTATTTGGGGCTGAATCAATTTTTTTTTGGAAATTTGATGGGTGGTTATTCCAACATTTAGAAGAAATCCCATCATGTGATATGTCACAGCCAGGGGTTTTCTTAAGCCAGAGGGGACCCTGCCTGGGGGAGGTTCATCCAGCCAGCACGTTTTAGCACCTCCCAGCCGGGCCCCGGACCCCCCCCCCAGGTTGGGTACAGCCCAGCGAACCTCCAAAAAATCTGGATAAGGGGGGGTCAAAAGTGGCCAAAAATGACATTTTTGGGCGATTTTTTGGGATTTTCACTCCTAACTCTGGCCGAAAAATGCCAACCCATCTAGTTTTGTGTTTTTTTCGGACATGTTTTGGGGCCTGAAGGTCCGACAGCCTGACCTATGGAGCGACTGACAGTTCCAACCTTGAAGCCCAACAACCTCTTCAAAGAGATTTTGTATAGATCGAAGATTGGCATGGCAAAGATAAATGGCCCCGTTCTGCCCACCCCTCATGTTCCCTCGGTGTGGCGAAAAAGACCCTGTTGGCCAACTGCTTTGCTTTGGAACTACCCAGATTTGTGGTTCCTGGGGGGTCGGCCAAAATGTTTCCACCATGCCATTCTGCAGAGGAGCAGGGTCAAATTAGGTCAAAGGGTTAAGCAAGGGTAAAGAGATTGAAGGGATAAAAATCTGTTTTTTTAAAAAACCCTGGCCCTCCAAAATGGCTCTTGACTGGCCCAAAAATCTCGATTTATTGCAATTATTTTTTTTCGTTTTCATTTGAATTTTTTTTTCATCCTCCCCCCACGTTGGAGTCGGGCTGAAAAAAAAAGCAATAAATGCTTTTTTCCATCACTTTTGACCCTTGCGTCCCGTACATCCATAACCGAGTGTGGGATCAAAGAAATCTGCATTTTGCACCGGGCATTGGAAAATTTTCAGCAGCCAGACCCACCAATTTTGGCGAAAATTTTTTGATGCTAGAATTACGTTCAAAACTGAGCATTTACCCACCATACCACAAACCTCGAAACCAAGGTGCTTCCCATTAATCTCTTGGAAATCTGAGTGCGTCCCCCCCAGAGTTTTTGTTTTTTTAAGACCGAGGGAGAAATGCCCCCCACCATCCCATTGGTGGTCCAAAAAAAAACAAATACCCGCACCCCCAGACCCCCAGGGGGCCGTGATGGTTGAATGTTTTTTGAAAATTGATTGAATGGTTTTTTTTAAAAAAAATAGCCAGTGACCCCCCCTGCCCCCAAGGGGAGTGACCCCCAGGGTCTTTGAAGCCTCCTGGGCGTGGGTGTTGTGCTACGATGTGGGGGGGTGCAATGCTCCACAAACAAGTGGCCTCCCAATTCCCAACATCATTTCGCCGGTGTACTCTCTGCTTTGTGACCAGTGGTGTTCTCTTGGCGACAATGTGCATGTTGTTGAATGCATTGTGCTGGTTTGTTCTTGATTTGCTTCTTCAACAAACGGATCGGCTTTTGGGCTGAAACAACCCGAATAATTATTCTAGACGAAAGTGCAGGGCTGTTCAGGTCCCGGCAACCCTGTGGGTGTTTGGGGGGTCTACCCCCCTTCCCATTGGGTTCCACCCCCCCTACCGCTTTTTGGGGGTGCGAATTTTTAGGTTAAATATTCCCTTTGGCAGAAAGGAGTTTTTCTTCGGGTGGTGAAAAGTGGGGGGGGGGAGGCCAACCCCATCCTGGGATGGTGGACCATAAAGGCCAGGATGGTCTACCACCGGGCCTTCCCTTGCGACCCCACCGGGCAGTCTTGAAACAGAAAACGGCAAAGCTTGTTTCCCCCCAAAAAATTTGCTGAAGCTATTCCCCTCGGAAAAAGACGGGTGGGACAGGCCCCTGTCTTTTGCTTTCAGGCATTCCTCGAAAGTTTAAATGGCAGGGCGATACCCCTCATATCCGTGCCTGTCCTGTGGCCGGTCATTTCTCTCCGCCGCGGGCCGCTCCACCCACCGCTGTGAGCCAGGTGCCCCCCCCCCCCGCCGGCCAACGCTTTGCCTTACATCATCGGTGCCCCCGAAAATTTCCAAAATGCGCACCGCACTTTTTTTTTTGGCAGGGGCGCCACGGGTGGTGCACGGGAAGGTTGTGGTCGACGCCGCGCCACGCCTCGCCACGCCGTCTCCCAGGAGGGCCCGCAAGAGCATTCCCGGTGTGCTGTTTTTTTTTGAAACCTCAAAGAAAAGTTGTGTGAAAAAATCTGTTGTTGGGCCTTGATGTTTTCGAAAAACGCCCACATGCGCAGGAAAAGGGAGGGGAAGAGGGAAAGCCGCACTCTCCACCATGGCCAAAGCGCGGAGGCAGAAGCAGAAGAATCGCGTAAACTATCTTCGCAGAAGAGGAGGGTGATTCGAGCAGGAAACTCTAAACTCTGCCGTGTGTGGTTTGACTCTTCTCGCTTTCTCGTTCTTATAGCTTTTTTTTTGCTTGCCCCTCAGGTTTTCAAAGCGAATGGGAGGGCTCCTTTATTAGGTGGTCCACATCGGCTTTTGAGAGCAGCCGGCCTTGGCGCGCGTTATCTCTGGAGTCAGCGCGGCAGGTCGCCGGCACAATCCGCCGGTTCCTTCAATGGGCGCTGGGCCAAGGGGAGGTTGCGACAGTGGGTTCTACACTCACAACCGGGAAGGTACACGCTTTTGCTGGATTTATTCTATCCAAAGGCGGAAAGGCCAAATACGCTTCCTCCCAGGTTTGCATTTTTTCTCACTATTTCAACCGACTTCTGCGGCAGGTGCTGAACATTGCCACCTTTGGTCGTTGGTACTTCTGTTCAGAAAAGGTACCGCCACTCAGTCGGGAAGGGTACGAGTCATCGGCGTTCTTGTTAAGTTTACAAAGTTTGTCCAAGAACCTCACAGACTCGTTTGACAAAAAATATGGCTCACGATATGACAGCATGGAACTTCCAACTTATCGTGAGATTGCAGTTCTTGTGTCTGCGAGGGTACAATCACTTCTGGACTCCCTGGATCAAAACTTATCTGAGTTATACGCAATTCGTGTGCAAGGCTTGACACTTGTGGCCTTCCAAGTGCTCTGCTGCCCAGTTCGTGGAAAGCCATTCTGGGACCAGAGGTTCTTTTTTGGCGACCCAGTGTTGCTTGCACCCATGCCCAGAGGGCTGACTTTTGTTCCCTTTTTCAAATTTGAGTCATTTTTTAAAGTACCTTACCGCAATGGTGCAGGTAAAGTACCCCTCTTCAAAGATACCGACCCAGAATGGGGGTGGGCACGTCAACAGTTCACTCGAATGGAGAAAAAATCTCTGTCAGAGACCTGCAGCTCCACGATAACTCGGTTGGAAGTGTGTTACTTGATCTATTCTCTCCGCTATAATGCCACCTTTCCAGATTTTTTGAAGGCGTCTGAATCCTCACTGAATCTGGTTATCAGAAGCCAGAAAACAGCACGTTCAACAGGTGCTCCATCCTTTTATTGCAACACATAACACAGCTAGCTTTCTCTGTTCTCAGGGACGGTCACGATTCCTGTGAAGGGTGTTTTGCGCTCCTTGTTGCAGCACTGGTTGGAAGTAAGGCAATGGCTGGCACGTGAGTTTGTCATTCGCCACGACAGCGTGTTCCTCAACCCGAAAAACTTGGTCTCTTTCGATGCAAACAGTTTTTCAAAGTATTTCAAGTCAGCATTCAAGGAGGTTACTGGCAGAGACGGAAATCTGCAGACACTCCGAAGAATTTTCTCCTCTGGTGTGTGTGTGTGTGTGCTTCTTTGTGTTCCAACTTTTATAAAAAACCATCAGACTTCATGGATCATAACCCCGGGATGAGAACATGGAGTTCTTGTCGACCGCAATGATGACAAGCAAGAGCTCATTAAAGAGGGTGTACACGCGAGTGCATCACCAGAAGCGATCCTTCGATCAGGTGCTTATCCCCTTGTCAGCATTGTGAGAAAGAGGCTAAATTCACACCCTCCTCGTATCGTATTCTGCTTCTAGTTACGGACAAATCATGTTCTGAATTTCTCTCTCCAGATGTATGAGCACGTCGCTTCGCAGTGCGAGTGAGGTCTAATCCGAGATTGGATCCTGAGCCAGTGGACCTTGCGATATCTTGTTCTGCGTGTTTTGCAATTGGGGGGCGGGGACGGTTTTACGGTTTTACGTGAACAAATTTGGGCAAATGCAAAGTGAGCAGTGGTCCAATTTTTCACCTGCTTCTCTGTCCATGTGAAAAGCATTCCACGGCAGGTGGACAACTTCTCATGGCAAAGTATCCTACCCCGACACCAGTTTTCTTTTTCAGTTCCGACGAAAGGTCGAAAGAACATTCTGCAACAAAGTGCACACTATCATCATGCTGCTACATTGGACTATTGTTACGTCCACTCTGCATTATTCATATTGCAATATTCTCGCCGGATGTGTCCTTTGTTTTTTTGTCTCGGATATTCTTACTGCTTTTTGCGCCGGTAGTTGGCTGTGACGCATAGACCTGCCATGCTACGCTATAGAGGAAAGCTATCAAAGTTTACATGCCAATAACAACAAGAATAAACAAGCACCAAGAAGCCATTCAACATGAAACAAACCAGGAGCTATTCATCTGCATTGGAAGTGGAGAAACAAGCTCACCGTGGAGGGAGTGCTTCAAAGCTTCAGACCACCTGTGCCGAGTTCATTTTCAACTTGGAGCAGCTAAGAATGCTGCACAACCTGGTGAAGAACGTCGTCATCGCTATGTTATAAGCTGGGTTCAAGTTCAATGGAACACGTTGGTTGACAGGCAAAGCATCAAAGAAGCTTTTCCAGAACAGCGTAGTGGCCTTTTTGAAGGCCTTATTTGTACCCTGCCCAGCATTTTGGCTCCTGGCCTTCTTACTCTTACGAGAAATTGAGCTTCCGACGTCGGAAGCCACACCCTAGGTAGCGGACAAGCTGACTCTGACTTCGCCATTGCGACGGCCGTGGAAGCCACCGACTTGCAGGAGTCACCCGAGGAGAAGACCCAGGCAAGGGCCGAAGAGCCAGAGGAGACCAACTTCATGTTGGACGAGGTGGGGCCAAAGGCCTCGAGAAGTTTGGTGGTTGTCGAACAGAACTGCAGGCGGCACCCGCAACACTCATCGCAAGGCCCTCTACGAAGCCAAGAACAAGAAGCAGGGTAGTGTTTGAGACCTCGGTGGGGACTTGGAGTGATTTTGGGTGCCGTGAACCGGAAAAAAGTAAACTGACCCGTGTGCAGGGTATATCCATTCTGGAGTAATACCAAAGTGCGCAAAACGCCTTTTCCCCTCACCTTTGAGCACACTGCCCTTTTTTCCTGTTTTGGTGTTTTCCACATAATACAAAATTTTTAATAAATTTTGGACTTATTTTCAAAGAAAAATCGGGGATTTTTTCCACCAATTTTTCCCAGCATCTGGGCTTTTGCCGGTCCACAAACGGGTACCGAAAAAATGTAAACTGTCCCGTGTGCAGGGTATATCCAGTCTGGAATAATATAGTACCCTATTCCAGCGTCCTTCTCTTCCATGACCTGCCGGAGTCAACCACTCGAACTTTCATACCGAGGACCCCCACCACAAAATTTTAGCACAGATCGATAGAGGACGTTCCGAGGAACAACAATCTGCTGATTTTAAGGCCTGCATCCCCCAATTTCACGAGGCCCCCCCGCATTTTTCGACGGTGCGCCCGTGGTCGCGCTGCTCACCCGTAGGGTGCCAAAACGGGTACCATGGATATACTGCGCTGCAGCCCGTCCATTGGTCCCAAAGGCCAAAAAAATGTGCTACAAACTCCCCAAAACGGACGGAGCACCTCCAAAGAGTGTTTGAGACCTCGGTGGGGCAAATTGGGGGAGACTTGGAGTGATTTTGGGTGCCGTGAACCGAAAAAATGTAAACTGTCCCGTGTGCAGGGTATATCCAGTCTGGAATAATATAGTACCCTATTCCAGCGTCCTTCTCTTCCATGACCTGCCGGAGTCAACCACTCGAACTTTCATACCGAGGACCCCCACCACAAAATTTTAGCACAGATCGATAGAGGACGTTCCGAGGAACAACAATCTGCTGATTTTAAGGCCTGCATCCCCAATTTCACGAGGCCCCCCCGCATTTTTCGACGGTGCGCCCGTGGTCGCGCTGCTCACCCGTAGGGTGCCAAAACGGGTACCATGGATATACTGCGCTGCAGCCCGTCCATTGGTCCCAAAGGCCAAAAAAATGTGCTACAAACTCCCCAAAACGGACGGAGCACCTCCCAAAGAGTGTTTGAGACCTCGGTGGGGCAAATTGGGGGAGACTTGGAGTGATTTTGGGTGCCGTGAACCGAAAAAATGTAAACTGTCCCGTGTGCAGGGTATATCCAGTCTGGAATAATATAGTACCCTATTCCAGCGTCCTTCTCTTCCATGACCTGCCGGAGTCAACCACTCGAACTTTCATACCGAGGACCCCACCACAAAATTTTAGCACAGATCGATAGAGGACGTTCCGAGGAACAACAATCTGCTGATTTTAAGGCCTGCATCCCCCAATTTCACGAGGCCCCCGCATTTTTCGACGGTGCGCCCGTGGTCGCGCTGCTCACCCGTAGGGTGCCAAAACGGGTACCATGGATATACTGCGCTGCAGCCCGTCCATTGGTCCCAAAGGCCAAAAAAATGTGCTACAAACTCCCCAAAACGGACGGAGCACCTCCCAAAGAGTGTTTGAGACCTCGGTGGGGCAAATTGGGGGAGACTTGGAGTGATTTTGGGTGCCGTGAACCGAAAAAATGTAAACTGTCCCGTGTGCAGGGTATATCCAGTCTGGAATATAGTACCCTATTCCAGCGTCCTTCTCTTCCATGACCTGCCGGAGTCAACCACTCGAACTTTCATACCGAGGACCCCCACCACAAAATTTTAGCACAGATCGATAGAGGACGTTCCGAGGAACAACAATCTGCTGATTTTAAGGCCTGCATCCCCAATTTCACGAGGCCCCCCGCATTTTTCGACGGTGCGCCCGTGGTCGCGCTGCTCACCCGTAGGGTGCCAAAACGGGTACCATGGATATACTGCGCTGCAGCCCGTCCATTGGTCCAAACAAAAAATGTGCTAAACTCCCCAAACGGACGGAGCACTCCAAAGAGTGTTTGAGACTCGGTGGGCAATTGGGGAGACTTGGAGTGATTTTGGGTGCCGTGAACCGAAAAATGTAAACTGTCCGTGTGCAGGGTATATCCAGTCTGGATAATATAGTACCTATTCCAGCGTCCTTCTCTTCCATGACCTGCCGGAGTCAACCACTCAACTTCATCGAGGACCCCCACCACAAATTTTAGCACAGATCGATAGAGACGTTCCGGGAACAAATCTGCTGATTTTAAGGCCTGCATCCCCAATTTCACGAGGCCCCCCGCATTTTTCGACGGTGCGCCGTGTCGCGCTGCTCACCGTAGGGTGCCAAACGGGTACCATGGATATACTGCCTGCAGCCGTCCATTGGTCCAAAGGCCAAAAAAATGTGCTACAAACTCCCCAAAACGGACGGAGCACCTCCAAAGAGTGTTTGAGACCTCGGTGGGCAAATTGGGGAGACTTGGAGTGATTTTGGTGCCGTGAACCGAAAAAATGTAAACTGTCCCGTGTGCAGGGTATATCCAGTCTGGAATAATATAGTACCCTATTCCAGCGTCCTTCTCTTCCATGACTGCCGGAGTCAACCATCGAACTTTCATCCGAGGACCCACCACAAATTTTAGCACAGATCGATAGAGGACGTTCCGAGGAACAACAATCTGCTGATTTTAAGGCCTGCATCCCCCAATTTCACGAGGCCCCCCGCATTTTCGACGGTGCGCCGTGGTCGCGCTGCTCACCGTAGGGTGCCAAACGGGTACCATGGTATACTGCGCTGCAGCCCGTCCATTGGTCCCAAAGGCCAAAAAAATGTGCTACAAACTCCCAAAACGGACGGAGCACCTCCCAAAGAGTGTTTGAGACCTCGGTGGGCAAATTGGGGAGACTTGAGTGATTTTGGGTGCGTGAACCGAAAAATGAAACTGTCCGTGTGCAGGTATATCCAGTCTGGAATAATATAGTACCCTATTCCAGCGTCCTTCTCTTCCATGACCTGCCGGAGTCAACCACTCGAACTTTCATACCGAGGCCCCACCACAAAATTTTAGCACAGATCGATAGAGGACGTTCCGAGGAACAACAATCTGCTGATTTTAAGGCCTGCATCCCCAATTTCACGAGGCCCCCCGCATTTTCGACGGTGCGCCCGTGGTCGCGCTGCTCACCGTAGGGTGCCAAACGGGTACCATGGATATACTGCGCTGCAGCCCGTCCATTGGTCCCAAAGGCCAAAAAAATGTGCTACAAACTCCCCAAAACGGACGGAGCACCTCCCAAAGAGTGTTTGAGACCTCGGTGGGGCAAATTGGGGAGACTTGGAGTGATTTTGGGTGCCGTGAACCGAAAAAATGTAAACTGTCCCGTGTGCAGGGTATATCCAGTCTGGAATAATATAGTACCCTATTCCAGCGTCCTTCTCTTCCATGACTGCCGGAGTCAACCACTCGAACTTTCATACCGAGGACCCCACCACAAAATTTTAGCACAGATCGATAGAGGACGTTCCGAGGAACAACAATCTGCTGATTTTAAGGCCTGCATCCCCAATTTCACGAGGCCCCCCCGCATTTTTCGACGTGCGCCGTGGTCGCGCTGCTCACCCGTAGGGTGCCAAAACGGTACCATGGATATACTGCGCTGCAGCCCGTCCATTGGTCCCAAAGGCCAAAAAAATGTGCTACAAACTCCCCAAACGGACGGAGCACCTCCCAAAGAGTGTTTGAGACCTCGGTGGGGCAAATGGGGGAGACTTGGAGTGATTTTGGGTGCCGTGAACCGAAAAAATGTAAACTGTCCCGTGTGCAGGGTATATCCAGTCTGGAATAATATAGTACCCTATTCCAGCGTCCTTCTCTTCCATGACCTGCCGGAGTCAACACTCGAACTTTCATACCGAGGACCCCCACCACAAAATTTTAGCACAGATCGATAGAGGACGTTCCGAGGAACAACAATCTGCTGATTTTAAGGCCTGCATCCCCCAATTTCACGAGGCCCCCCGCATTTTCGACGGTGCGCCGTGGTCGCGCTGTCACGTAGGGTGCCAAAACGGGTACCATGGATATACTGCGCTGCAGCCCGTCCATTGGTCCCAAAGGCCAAAAAAATGTGCTACAAACTCCCCAAAACGGACGGAGCACCTCCCAAAGAGTGTTTGAGACCTCGGTGGGGCAAATTGGGGGAGACTTGGAGTGATTTTGGGTGCCGTGAACCGAAAAAATGTAAACTGTCCCGTGTGCAGGGTATATCCAGTCTGGAATAATATAGTACCCTATTCCAGCGTCCTTCTCTTCCATGACCTGCCGGAGTCAACCACTCGAACTTTCATACCGAGGACCCCACCACAAATTTTAGCACAGATCGATAGAGGACGTTCGAGGAACAACAATCTGCTGATTTTAAGGCCTGCATCCCCCAATTTCACGAGGCCCCCCGCATTTTTCGACGGTGCGCCGTGGTCGCGCTGCTCACCGTAGGGTGCCAAACGGGTACCATGGATATACTGCGCTGCAGCCCGTCCATTGGTCCCAAAGGCCAAAAAAATGTGCTACAAACTCCCCAAAACGGACGGAGCACCTCCCAAAGAGTGTTTGAGACCTCGTGGGGCAAATTGGGGGACTTGGAGTGATTTTGGGTGCCGTGAACCGAAAAAATGTAAACTGTCCCGTGTGCAGGGTATATCCAGTCTGGAATAATATAGTACCCTATTCCAGCGTCCTTCTCTTCCATGACCTGCCGGAGTCAACCACTCGAACTTTCATACCGAGGACCCCCACCACAAATTTTAGCACAGATCGATAGAGGACGTTCCGAGGAACAACAATCTGCTGATTTTAAGGCCTGCATCCCCCAATTTCACGAGGCCCCCCGCATTTTTCGACGGTGCGCCCGTGGTCGCGCTGCTCACCCGTAGGGTGCCAAAACGGGTACCATGGATATACTGCGCTGCAGCCCGTCCATTGGTCCAAAGGCCAAAAAATGTGCTACAAACTCCCCAAAACGGACGGAGCACCTCCCAAAGAGTGTTTGAGACCTCGGTGGGGCAAATTGGGGGAGACTTGGAGTGATTTTGGGTGCCGTGAACCGAAAAAATGTAAACTGTCCCGTGTGCAGGGTATATCCAGTCTGGAATAATATAGTACCCTATTCCAGCGTCCTTCTCTTCCATGACCTGCCGGAGTCAACCACTCGAACTTTCATACCGAGGACCCCACCACAAAATTTTAGCACAGATCGATAGAGGACGTTCCGAGGAACAACAATCTGCTGATTTTAAGGCCTGCATCCCCAATTTCACGAGGCCCCCCGCATTTTTCGACGGTGCGCCCGTGGTCGCTGCTCACCCGTAGGGTGCCAAAACGGGTACCATGGATATACTGCGCTGCAGCCCGTCCATTGGTCCCAAAGGCCAAAAAAATGTGCTACAAACTCCCCAAAACGGACGGAGCACCTCCCAAAGAGTGTTTGAGACCTCGGTGGGGCAAATTGGGGGAGACTTGGAGTGATTTTGGGTGCCGTGAACCGAAAAAATGTAAACTGTCCCGTGTGCAGGGTATATCCAGTCTGGAATAATATAGTACCCTATTCCAGCGTCCTTCTCTTCCATGACCTGCCGGAGTCAACACTCGAACTTTCATACCGAGGACCCCACCACAAAATTTTAGCACAGATCGATAGAGGACGTTCCGAGGAACAACAATCTGCTGATTTTAAGGCCTGCATCCCCCAATTTCACGAGGCCCCCGCATTTTTCGACGGTGCGCCCGTGGTCGCGCTGCTCACCGTAGGGTGCCAAAACGGTACCATGGATATACTGCGCTGCAGCCCGTCCATTGGTCCCAAAGGCCAAAAAAATGTGCTACAAACTCCCCAAAACGGACGGAGCACCTCCCAAAGAGTGTTTGAGACCTCGGTGGGCAAATTGGGGGAGACTTGGAGTGATTTTGGGTGCCGTGAACCGAAAAAATGTAAACTGTCCCGTGTGCAGGGTATATCCAGTCTGGAATAATATAGTACCCTATTCCAGCGTCCTTCTCTTCCATGACCTGCCGGAGTCAACCACTCGAACTTTCATACCGAGGACCCCACCACAAAATTTTAGCACAGATCGATAGAGGACGTTCCGAGGAACAACAATCTGCTGATTTTAAGGCCTGCATCCCCAATTTCACGAGGCCCCCCGCATTTTTCGACGGTGCGCCGTGGTCGCGCTGCTCACCCGTAGGGTGCCAAAACGGGTACCATGGATATACTGCGCTGCAGCCCGTCCATTGGTCCCAAAGGCCAAAAAATGTGCTACAAACTCCCAAAACGGACGGAGCACCTCCCAAAGAGTGTTTGAGACCTCGGTGGGGCAAATTGGGGGAGACTTGGAGTGATTTTGGGTGCCGTGAACCGAAAAATGTAAACTGTCCGTGTGCAGGGTATATCCAGTCTGGAATAATATAGTACCCTATTCCAGCGTCCTTCTCTTCCATGACCTGCCGGAGTCAACCACTCGAACTTTCATACCGAGGACCCCACCACAAAATTTTAGCACAGATCGATAGAGGACGTTCCGAGGAAAACAATCTGCTGATTTTAAGGCCTGCATCCCCCAATTTCACGAGGCCCCCCGCATTTTTCGACGGTGCGCCCGTGGTCGCGCTGCTCACCGTAGGGTGCCAAAACGGGTACCATGGATATACTGCGCTGCAGCCCGTCCATTGGTCCCAAAGGCCAAAAAAATGTGCTACAAACTCCCAAACGGACGGAGCACCTCCCAAAGAGTGTTTGAGACCTCGGTGGGCAAATTGGGGAGACTTGGAGTGATTTTGGGTGCCGTGAACCGAAAAAATGTAAACTGTCCCGTGTGCAGGGTATATCCAGTCTGGAATAATATAGTACCCTATTCCAGCGTCCTTCTCTTCCATGACCTGCCGGAGTCAACCACTCGAACTTTCATACGAGGACCCCCACCACAAATTTTAGCACAGATCGATAGAGGACGTTCCGAGGAACAACAATCTGCTGATTTTAAGGCCTGCATCCCCCAATTTCACGAGGCCCCCGCATTTTTCGACGGTGCGCCCGTGGTCGCGCTGCTCACCGTAGGGTGCCAAAACGGGTACCATGGATATACTGCGCTGCAGCCCGTCCATTGGTCCCAAAGGCCAAAAAAATGTGCTACAAACTCCCCAAAACGGACGGAGCACCTCCCAAAGAGTGTTTGAGACCTCGGTGGGCAAATTGGGGGAGACTTGGAGTGATTTTGGGTGCCGTGAACCGAAAAAATGTAAACTGTCCCGTGTGCAGGGTATATCCAGTCTGGAATAATATAGTACCCTATTCCAGCGTCCTTCTCTTCCATGACCTGCCGGAGTCAACCACTCGAACTTTCATACCGAGGACCCCCACCACAAAATTTTAGCACAGATCGATAGAGGACGTTCCGAGGAACAACAATCTGCTGATTTTAAGGCCTGCATCCCCAATTTCACGAGGCCCCCGCATTTTTCGACGGTGCGCCCGTGGTCGCGCTGCTCACCCGTAGGGTGCCAAACGGTACCATGGATATACTGCGCTGCAGCCCGTCCATTGGTCCCAAAGGCCAAAAAATGTGCTACAAACTCCCCAAAACGGACGGAGCACCTCCCAAAGAGTGTTTGAGACCTCGGTGGGGCAAATTGGGGAGACTTGGAGTGATTTTGGGTGCCGTGAACCGAAAAAATGTAAACTGTCCCGTGTGCAGGGTATATCCAGTCTGGAATATATAGTACCCTATTCCAGCGTCCTTCTCTTCCATGACCTGCCGGAGTCAACCACTCGAACTTTCATACCGAGGACCCCCACCACAAAATTTTAGCACAGATCGATAGAGGACGTTCCGAGGAACAACAATCTGCTGATTTTAAGGCCTGCATCCCCCAATTTCACGAGGCCCCCCCGCATTTTTCGACGGTGCGCCCGTGGTCGCGCTGCTCACCCGTAGGTGCCAAAACGGGTACCATGGATATACTGCGCTGCAGCCCGTCCATTGGTCCAAAGGCCAAAAAAATGTGCTACAAACTCCCCAAAACGGACGGAGCACCTCCCAAAGAGTGTTTGAGACCTCGGTGGGGCAAATTGGGGAGACTTGGAGTGATTTTGGGTGCCGTGAACCGAAAAAATGTAAACTGTCCCGTGTGCAGGGTATATCCAGTCTGGAATAATATAGTACCCTATTCCAGCGTCCTTCTCTTCCATGACCTGCCGGAGTCAACCACTCGAACTTTCATACCGAGGACCCCACCACAAAATTTTAGCACAGATCGATAGAGGACGTTCCGAGGAACAACAATCTGCTGATTTTAAGGCCTGCATCCCCCAATTTCACGAGGCCCCCCGCATTTTTCGACGGTGCGCCCGTGTGTCGCGCTGCTCACCCGTAGGGTGCCAAAACGGGTACCATGGATATACTGCGCTGCAGCCCGTCCATTGGTCCCAAAGGCCAAAAAAATTGCTACAAACTCCCCAAACGGACGGAGCACTCCCAAAGAGTTTGAGACCTCGGTGGGGCAAATTGGGGAGACTTGGAGTGATTTTGGGTGCCGTGAACCGAAAAAATGTAAACTGTCCCGTGTGCAGGGTATATCCAGTCTGGAATAATATAGTACCCTATTCCAGCGTCCTTCTCTTCCATGACCTGCCGGAGTCAACCACTCGAACTTTCATACCGAGGACCCCCACCACAAATTTTAGCACAGATCGATAGAGGACGTTCCGAGAACAACAATCTGCTGATTTTAAGGCCTGCATCCCCAATTTCACGAGGCCCCCCGCATTTTTCGACGGTGCGCCCGTGGTCGCGCTGCTCACCCGTAGGGCCAAAACGGTACCATGGATATACTGCGCTGCAGCCCGTCCATTGGTCCCAAAGGCCAAAAAATGTGCTACAAACTCCCCAAAACGGACGGAGCACCTCCCAAAGAGTGTTTGAGACCTCGGTGGGGCAAATTGGGGGAGACTTGGAGTGATTTTGGGTGCCGTGAACCGAAAAAATGTAAACTGTCCCGTGTGCAGGGTATATCCAGTCTGGAATAATATAGTACCCTATTCCAGCGTCCTTCTCTTCCATGACCTGCCGGAGTCAACCACTCGAACTTTCATACCGAGGACCCCCACCACAAAATTTTAGCACAGATCGATAGAGGACGTTCCGAGGAACAACAATCTGCTGATTTTAAGGCCTGCATCCCCCAATTTCACGAGGCCCCCCCGCATTTTTCGACGGTGCGCCCGTGGTCGCGCTGCTCACCCGTAGGGTGCCAAAACGGGTACCATGGATATACTGCGCTGCAGCCCGTCCATTGGTCCCAAAGGCCAAAAAAATGTGCTACAAACTCCCCAAAACGGACGGAGCACCTCCCAAAGAGTGTTTGAGACCTCGGTGGGGCAAATTGGGGGAGACTTGGAGTGATTTTGGGTGCCGTGAACCGAAAAAATGTAAACTGTCCCGTGTGCAGGGTATATCCAGTCTGGAATAATATAGTACCCTATTCCAGCGTCCTTCTCTTCCATGACCTGCCGGAGTCAACCACTCGAACTTTCATACCGAGGACCCCCACCACAAAATTTTAGCACAGATCGATAGAGGACGTTCCGAGGAACAACAATCTGCTGATTTTAAGGCCTGCATCCCCCAATTTCACGAGGCCCCCCCGCATTTTTCGACGGTGCGCCCGTGGTCGCGCTGCTCACCCGTAGGGTGCCAAAACGGGTACCATGGATATACTGCGCTGCAGCCCGTCCATTGGTCCCAAAGGCCAAAAAAATGTGCTACAAACTCCCCAAAACGGACGGAGCACCTCCCAAAGAGTGTTTGAGACCTCGGTGGGCAAATTGGGGAGACTTGGAGTGATTTTGGGTGCCGTGAACCGAAAAAATGTAAACTGTCCCGTGTGCAGGGTATATCCAGTCTGGAATAATATAGTACCCTATTCCAGCGTCCTTCTCTTCCATGACCTGCCGGAGTCAACCACTCGAACTTTCATACCGAGGACCCCCACCACAAAATTTTAGCACAGATCGATAGAGGACGTTCCGAGGAACAACAATCTGCTGATTTTAAGGCCTGCATCCCCCAATTTCACGAGGCCCCCCCGCATTTTTCGACGGTGCGCCCGTGGTCGCGCTGCTCACCCGTAGGGTGCCAAAACGGGTACCATGGATATACTGCGCTGCAGCCCGTCCATTGGTCCCAAAGGCCAAAAAAATGTGCTACAAACTCCCCAAAACGGACGGAGCACCTCCCAAAGAGTGTTTGAGACCTCGGTGGGGCAAATTGGGGGAGACTTGGAGTGATTTTGGGTGCCGTGAACCGAAAAAATGTAAACTGTCCCGTGTGCAGGGTATATCCAGTCTGGAATAATATAGTACCCTATTCCAGCGTCCTTCTCTTCCATGACCTGCCGGAGTCAACCACTCGAACTTTCATACCGAGGACCCCACCACAAAATTTTAGCACAGATCGATAGAGGACGTTCCGAGGAACAACAATCTGCTGATTTTAAGGCCTGCATCCCCAATTTCACGAGGCCCCCCGCATTTTTCGACGGTGCGCCCGTGGTCGCGCTGCTCACCCGTAGGGTGCCAAAACGGGTACCATGGATATACTGCGCTGCAGCCCGTCCATTGGTCCCAAAGGCCAAAAAAATGTGCTACAAACTCCCCAAAACGGACGGAGCACCTCCCAAAGAGTGTTTGAGACCTCGGTGGGGCAAATTGGGGGAGACTTGGAGTGATTTTGGGTGCCGTGAACCGAAAAAATGTAAACTGTCCCGTGTGCAGGGTATATCCAGTCTGGAATAATATAGTACCCTATTCCAGCGTCCTTCTCTTCCATGACCTGCCGGAGTCAACCACTCGAACTTTCATACCGAGGACCCCCACCACAAAATTTTAGCACAGATCGATAGAGGACGTTCCGAGGAACAACAATCTGCTGATTTTAAGGCCTGCATCCCCCAATTTCACGAGGCCCCCCGCATTTTTCGACGGTGCGCCCGTGGTCGCGCTGCTCACCCGTAGGGTGCCAAAACGGGTACCATGGATATACTGCGCTGCAGCCCGTCCATTGGTCCCAAAGGCCAAAAAAATGTGCTACAAACTCCCCAAAACGGACGGAGCACCTCCCAAAGAGTGTTTGAGACCTCGGTGGGGCAAATTGGGGGAGACTTGGAGTGATTTTGGGTGCCGTGAACCGAAAAAATGTAAACTGTCCCGTGTGCAGGGTATATCCAGTCTGGAATAATATAGTACCCTATTCCAGCGTCCTTCTCTTCCATGACCTGCCGGAGTCAACCACTCGAACTTTCATACCGAGGACCCCCACCACAAAATTTTAGCACAGATCGATAGAGGACGTTCCGAGGAACAACAATCTGCTGATTTTAAGGCCTGCATCCCCCAATTTCACGAGGCCCCCCCGCATTTTTCGACGGTGCGCCCGTGGTCGCGCTGCTCACCCGTAGGGTGCCAAAACGGGTACCATGGATATACTGCGCTGCAGCCCGTCCATTGGTCCCAAAGGCCAAAAAAATGTGCTACAAACTCCCCAAAACGGACGGAGCACCTCCCAAAGAGTGTTTGAGACCTCGGTGGGGCAAATTGGGGGAGACTTGGAGTGATTTTGGGTGCCGTGAACCGAAAAAATGTAAACTGTCCCGTGTGCAGGGTATATCCAGTCTGGAATAATATAGTACCCTATTCCAGCGTCCTTCTCTTCCATGACCTGCCGGAGTCAACCACTCGAACTTTCATACCGAGGACCCCCACCACAAAATTTTAGCACAGATCGATAGAGGACGTTCCGAGGAACAACAATCTGCTGATTTTAAGGCCTGCATCCCCCAATTTCACGAGGCCCCCCCGCATTTTTCGACGGTGCGCCCGTGGTCGCGCTGCTCACCCGTAGGGTGCCAAAACGGGTACCATGGATATACTGCGCTGCAGCCCGTCCATTGGTCCCAAAGGCCAAAAAAATGTGCTACAAACTCCCCAAAACGGACGGAGCACCTCCCAAAGAGTGTTTGAGACCTCGGTGGGGCAAATTGGGGGAGACTTGGAGTGATTTTGGGTGCCGTGAACCGAAAAAATGTAAACTGTCCCGTGTGCAGGGTATATCCAGTCTGGAATAATATAGTACCCTATTCCAGCGTCCTTCTCTTCCATGACCTGCCGGAGTCAACCACTCGAACTTTCATACCGAGGACCCCCACCACAAAATTTTAGCACAGATCGATAGAGGACGTTCCGAGGAACAACAATCTGCTGATTTTAAGGCCTGCATCCCCCAATTTCACGAGGCCCCCCCGCATTTTTCGACGGTGCGCCCGTGGTCGCGCTGCTCACCCGTAGGGTGCCAAAACGGGTACCATGGATATACTGCGCTGCAGCCCGTCCATTGGTCCCAAAGGCCAAAAAAATGTGCTACAAACTCCCCAAAACGGACGGAGCACCTCCCAAAGAGTGTTTGAGACCTCGGTGGGGCAAATTGGGGGAGACTTGGAGTGATTTTGGGTGCCGTGAACCGAAAAAATGTAAACTGTCCCGTGTGCAGGGTATATCCAGTCTGGAATAATATAGTACCCTATTCCAGCGTCCTTCTCTTCCATGACCTGCCGGAGTCAACCACTCGAACTTTCATACCGAGGACCCCCACCACAAAATTTTAGCACAGATCGATAGAGGACGTTCCGAGGAACAACAATCTGCTGATTTTAAGGCCTGCATCCCCCAATTTCACGAGGCCCCCCCGCATTTTTCGACGGTGCGCCCGTGGTCGCGCTGCTCACCCGTAGGGTGCCAAAACGGGTACCATGGATATACTGCGCTGCAGCCCGTCCATTGGTCCCAAAGGCCAAAAAAATGTGCTACAAACTCCCCAAAACGGACGGAGCACCTCCCAAAGAGTGTTTGAGACCTCGGTGGGGCAAATTGGGGGAGACTTGGAGTGATTTTGGGTGCCGTGAACCGAAAAAATGTAAACTGTCCCGTGTGCAGGGTATATCCAGTCTGGAATAATATAGTACCCTATTCCAGCGTCCTTCTCTTCCATGACCTGCCGGAGTCAACCACTCGAACTTTCATACCGAGGACCCCCACCACAAAATTTTAGCACAGATCGATAGAGGACGTTCCGAGGAACAACAATCTGCTGATTTTAAGGCCTGCATCCCCCAATTTCACGAGGCCCCCCCGCATTTTTCGACGGTGCGCCCGTGGTCGCGCTGCTCACCCGTAGGGTGCCAAAACGGGTACCATGGATATACTGCGCTGCAGCCCGTCCATTGGTCCCAAAGGCCAAAAAAATGTGCTACAAACTCCCCAAAACGGACGGAGCACCTCCCAAAGAGTGTTTGAGACCTCGGTGGGGCAAATTGGGGGAGACTTGGAGTGATTTTGGGTGCCGTGAACCGAAAAAATGTAAACTGTCCCGTGTGCAGGGTATATCCAGTCTGGAATAATATAGTACCCTATTCCAGCGTCCTTCTCTTCCATGACCTGCCGGAGTCAACCACTCGAACTTTCATACCGAGGACCCCCACCACAAAATTTTAGCACAGATCGATAGAGGACGTTCCGAGGAACAACAATCTGCTGATTTTAAGGCCTGCATCCCCCAATTTCACGAGGCCCCCCCGCATTTTTCGACGGTGCGCCCGTGGTCGCGCTGCTCACCCGTAGGGTGCCAAAACGGGTACCATGGATATACTGCGCTGCAGCCCGTCCATTGGTCCCAAAGGCCAAAAAAATGTGCTACAAACTCCCCAAAACGGACGGAGCACCTCCCAAAGAGTGTTTGAGACCTCGGTGGGGCAAATTGGGGGAGACTTGGAGTGATTTTGGGTGCCGTGAACCGAAAAAATGTAAACTGTCCCGTGTGCAGGGTATATCCAGTCTGGAATAATATAGTACCCTATTCCAGCGTCCTTCTCTTCCATGACCTGCCGGAGTCAACCACTCGAACTTTCATACCGAGGACCCCCACCACAAAATTTTAGCACAGATCGATAGAGGACGTTCCGAGGAACAACAATCTGCTGATTTTAAGGCCTGCATCCCCCAATTTCACGAGGCCCCCCCGCATTTTTCGACGGTGCGCCCGTGGTCGCGCTGCTCACCCGTAGGGTGCCAAAACGGGTACCATGGATATACTGCGCTGCAGCCCGTCCATTGGTCCCAAAGGCCAAAAAAATGTGCTACAAACTCCCCAAAACGGACGGAGCACCTCCCAAAGAGTGTTTGAGACCTCGGTGGGGCAAATTGGGGGAGACTTGGAGTGATTTTGGGTGCCGTGAACCGAAAAAATGTAAACTGTCCCGTGTGCAGGGTATATCCAGTCTGGAATAATATAGTACCCTATTCCAGCGTCCTTCTCTTCCATGACCTGCCGGAGTCAACCACTCGAACTTTCATACCGAGGACCCCCACCACAAAATTTTAGCACAGATCGATAGAGGACGTTCCGAGGAACAACAATCTGCTGATTTTAAGGCCTGCATCCCCCAATTTCACGAGGCCCCCCCGCATTTTTCGACGGTGCGCCCGTGGTCGCGCTGCTCACCCGTAGGGTGCCAAAACGGGTACCATGGATATACTGCGCTGCAGCCCGTCCATTGGTCCCAAAGGCCAAAAAAATGTGCTACAAACTCCCCAAAACGGACGGAGCACCTCCCAAAGAGTGTTTGAGACCTCGGTGGGGCAAATTGGGGGAGACTTGGAGTGATTTTGGGTGCCGTGAACCGAAAAAATGTAAACTGTCCCGTGTGCAGGGTATATCCAGTCTGGAATAATATAGTACCCTATTCCAGCGTCCTTCTCTTCCATGACCTGCCGGAGTCAACCACTCGAACTTTCATACCGAGGACCCCCACCACAAAATTTTAGCACAGATCGATAGAGGACGTTCCGAGGAACAACAATCTGCTGATTTTAAGGCCTGCATCCCCCAATTTCACGAGGCCCCCCCGCATTTTTCGACGGTGCGCCCGTGGTCGCGCTGCTCACCCGTAGGGTGCCAAAACGGGTACCATGGATATACTGCGCTGCAGCCCGTCCATTGGTCCCAAAGGCCAAAAAAATGTGCTACAAACTCCCCAAAACGGACGGAGCACCTCCCAAAGAGTGTTTGAGACCTCGGTGGGGCAAATTGGGGGAGACTTGGAGTGATTTTGGGTGCCGTGAACCGAAAAAATGTAAACTGTCCCGTGTGCAGGGTATATCCAGTCTGGAATAATATAGTACCCTATTCCAGCGTCCTTCTCTTCCATGACCTGCCGGAGTCAACCACTCGAACTTTCATACCGAGGACCCCCACCACAAAATTTTAGCACAGATCGATAGAGGACGTTCCGAGGAACAACAATCTGCTGATTTTAAGGCCTGCATCCCCCAATTTCACGAGGCCCCCCCGCATTTTTCGACGGTGCGCCCGTGGTCGCGCTGCTCACCCGTAGGGTGCCAAAACGGGTACCATGGATATACTGCGCTGCAGCCCGTCCATTGGTCCCAAAGGCCAAAAAAATGTGCTACAAACTCCCCAAAACGGACGGAGCACCTCCCAAAGAGTGTTTGAGACCTCGGTGGGGCAAATTGGGGGAGACTTGGAGTGATTTTGGGTGCCGTGAACCGAAAAAATGTAAACTGTCCCGTGTGCAGGGTATATCCAGTCTGGAATAATATAGTACCCTATTCCAGCGTCCTTCTCTTCCATGACCTGCCGGAGTCAACCACTCGAACTTTCATACCGAGGACCCCCACCACAAAATTTTAGCACAGATCGATAGAGGACGTTCCGAGGAACAACAATCTGCTGATTTTAAGGCCTGCATCCCCCAATTTCACGAGGCCCCCCCGCATTTTTCGACGGTGCGCCCGTGGTCGCGCTGCTCACCCGTAGGGTGCCAAAACGGGTACCATGGATATACTGCGCTGCAGCCCGTCCATTGGTCCCAAAGGCCAAAAAAATGTGCTACAAACTCCCCAAAACGGACGGAGCACCTCCCAAAGAGTGTTTGAGACCTCGGTGGGGCAAATTGGGGGAGACTTGGAGTGATTTTGGGTGCCGTGAACCGAAAAAATGTAAACTGTCCCGTGTGCAGGGTATATCCAGTCTGGAATAATATAGTACCCTATTCCAGCGTCCTTCTCTTCCATGACCTGCCGGAGTCAACCACTCGAACTTTCATACCGAGGACCCCCACCACAAAATTTTAGCACAGATCGATAGAGGACGTTCCGAGGAACAACAATCTGCTGATTTTAAGGCCTGCATCCCCCAATTTCACGAGGCCCCCCCGCATTTTTCGACGGTGCGCCCGTGGTCGCGCTGCTCACCCGTAGGGTGCCAAAACGGGTACCATGGATATACTGCGCTGCAGCCCGTCCATTGGTCCCAAAGGCCAAAAAAATGTGCTACAAACTCCCCAAAACGGACGGAGCACCTCCCAAAGAGTGTTTGAGACCTCGGTGGGGCAAATTGGGGGAGACTTGGAGTGATTTTGGGTGCCGTGAACCGAAAAAATGTAAACTGTCCCGTGTGCAGGGTATATCCAGTCTGGAATAATATAGTACCCTATTCCAGCGTCCTTCTCTTCCATGACCTGCCGGAGTCAACCACTCGAACTTTCATACCGAGGACCCCCACCACAAAATTTTAGCACAGATCGATAGAGGACGTTCCGAGGAACAACAATCTGCTGATTTTAAGGCCTGCATCCCCCAATTTCACGAGGCCCCCCCGCATTTTTCGACGGTGCGCCCGTGGTCGCGCTGCTCACCCGTAGGGTGCCAAAACGGGTACCATGGATATACTGCGCTGCAGCCCGTCCATTGGTCCCAAAGGCCAAAAAAATGTGCTACAAACTCCCCAAAACGGACGGAGCACCTCCCAAAGAGTGTTTGAGACCTCGGTGGGGCAAATTGGGGGAGACTTGGAGTGATTTTGGGTGCCGTGAACCGAAAAAATGTAAACTGTCCCGTGTGCAGGGTATATCCAGTCTGGAATAATATAGTACCCTATTCCAGCGTCCTTCTCTTCCATGACCTGCCGGAGTCAACCACTCGAACTTTCATACCGAGGACCCCCACCACAAAATTTTAGCACAGATCGATAGAGGACGTTCCGAGGAACAACAATCTGCTGATTTTAAGGCCTGCATCCCCCAATTTCACGAGGCCCCCCCGCATTTTTCGACGGTGCGCCCGTGGTCGCGCTGCTCACCCGTAGGGTGCCAAAACGGGTACCATGGATATACTGCGCTGCAGCCCGTCCATTGGTCCCAAAGGCCAAAAAAATGTGCTACAAACTCCCCAAAACGGACGGAGCACCTCCCAAAGAGTGTTTGAGACCTCGGTGGGGCAAATTGGGGGAGACTTGGAGTGATTTTGGGTGCCGTGAACCGAAAAAATGTAAACTGTCCCGTGTGCAGGGTATATCCAGTCTGGAATAATATAGTACCCTATTCCAGCGTCCTTCTCTTCCATGACCTGCCGGAGTCAACCACTCGAACTTTCATACCGAGGACCCCCACCACAAAATTTTAGCACAGATCGATAGAGGACGTTCCGAGGAACAACAATCTGCTGATTTTAAGGCCTGCATCCCCCAATTTCACGAGGCCCCCCCGCATTTTTCGACGGTGCGCCCGTGGTCGCGCTGCTCACCCGTAGGGTGCCAAAACGGGTACCATGGATATACTGCGCTGCAGCCCGTCCATTGGTCCCAAAGGCCAAAAAAATGTGCTACAAACTCCCCAAAACGGACGGAGCACCTCCCAAAGAGTGTTTGAGACCTCGGTGGGGCAAATTGGGGGAGACTTGGAGTGATTTTGGGTGCCGTGAACCGAAAAAATGTAAACTGTCCCGTGTGCAGGGTATATCCAGTCTGGAATAATATAGTACCCTATTCCAGCGTCCTTCTCTTCCATGACCTGCCGGAGTCAACCACTCGAACTTTCATACCGAGGACCCCCACCACAAAATTTTAGCACAGATCGATAGAGGACGTTCCGAGGAACAACAATCTGCTGATTTTAAGGCCTGCATCCCCCAATTTCACGAGGCCCCCCCGCATTTTTCGACGGTGCGCCCGTGGTCGCGCTGCTCACCCGTAGGGTGCCAAAACGGGTACCATGGATATACTGCGCTGCAGCCCGTCCATTGGTCCCAAAGGCCAAAAAAATGTGCTACAAACTCCCCAAAACGGACGGAGCACCTCCCAAAGAGTGTTTGAGACCTCGGTGGGGCAAATTGGGGGAGACTTGGAGTGATTTTGGGTGCCGTGAACCGAAAAAATGTAAACTGTCCCGTGTGCAGGGTATATCCAGTCTGGAATAATATAGTACCCTATTCCAGCGTCCTTCTCTTCCATGACCTGCCGGAGTCAACCACTCGAACTTTCATACCGAGGACCCCCACCACAAAATTTTAGCACAGATCGATAGAGGACGTTCCGAGGAACAACAATCTGCTGATTTTAAGGCCTGCATCCCCCAATTTCACGAGGCCCCCCCGCATTTTTCGACGGTGCGCCCGTGGTCGCGCTGCTCACCCGTAGGGTGCCAAAACGGGTACCATGGATATACTGCGCTGCAGCCCGTCCATTGGTCCCAAAGGCCAAAAAAATGTGCTACAAACTCCCCAAAACGGACGGAGCACCTCCCAAAGAGTGTTTGAGACCTCGGTGGGGCAAATTGGGGGAGACTTGGAGTGATTTTGGGTGCCGTGAACCGAAAAAATGTAAACTGTCCCGTGTGCAGGGTATATCCAGTCTGGAATAATATAGTACCCTATTCCAGCGTCCTTCTCTTCCATGACCTGCCGGAGTCAACCACTCGAACTTTCATACCGAGGACCCCCACCACAAAATTTTAGCACAGATCGATAGAGGACGTTCCGAGGAACAACAATCTGCTGATTTTAAGGCCTGCATCCCCCAATTTCACGAGGCCCCCCCGCATTTTTCGACGGTGCGCCCGTGGTCGCGCTGCTCACCCGTAGGGTGCCAAAACGGGTACCATGGATATACTGCGCTGCAGCCCGTCCATTGGTCCCAAAGGCCAAAAAAATGTGCTACAAACTCCCCAAAACGGACGGAGCACCTCCCAAAGAGTGTTTGAGACCTCGGTGGGGCAAATTGGGGGAGACTTGGAGTGATTTTGGGTGCCGTGAACCGAAAAAATGTAAACTGTCCCGTGTGCAGGGTATATCCAGTCTGGAATAATATAGTACCCTATTCCAGCGTCCTTCTCTTCCATGACCTGCCGGAGTCAACCACTCGAACTTTCATACCGAGGACCCCCACCACAAAATTTTAGCACAGATCGATAGAGGACGTTCCGAGGAACAACAATCTGCTGATTTTAAGGCCTGCATCCCCCAATTTCACGAGGCCCCCCCGCATTTTTCGACGGTGCGCCCGTGGTCGCGCTGCTCACCCGTAGGGTGCCAAAACGGGTACCATGGATATACTGCGCTGCAGCCCGTCCATTGGTCCCAAAGGCCAAAAAAATGTGCTACAAACTCCCCAAAACGGACGGAGCACCTCCCAAAGAGTGTTTGAGACCTCGGTGGGGCAAATTGGGGGAGACTTGGAGTGATTTTGGGTGCCGTGAACCGAAAAAATGTAAACTGTCCCGTGTGCAGGGTATATCCAGTCTGGAATAATATAGTACCCTATTCCAGCGTCCTTCTCTTCCATGACCTGCCGGAGTCAACCACTCGAACTTTCATACCGAGGACCCCCACCACAAAATTTTAGCACAGATCGATAGAGGACGTTCCGAGGAACAACAATCTGCTGATTTTAAGGCCTGCATCCCCCAATTTCACGAGGCCCCCCCGCATTTTTCGACGGTGCGCCCGTGGTCGCGCTGCTCACCCGTAGGGTGCCAAAACGGGTACCATGGATATACTGCGCTGCAGCCCGTCCATTGGTCCCAAAGGCCAAAAAAATGTGCTACAAACTCCCCAAAACGGACGGAGCACCTCCCAAAGAGTGTTTGAGACCTCGGTGGGGCAAATTGGGGGAGACTTGGAGTGATTTTGGGTGCCGTGAACCGAAAAAATGTAAACTGTCCCGTGTGCAGGGTATATCCAGTCTGGAATAATATAGTACCCTATTCCAGCGTCCTTCTCTTCCATGACCTGCCGGAGTCAACCACTCGAACTTTCATACCGAGGACCCCCACCACAAAATTTTAGCACAGATCGATAGAGGACGTTCCGAGGAACAACAATCTGCTGATTTTAAGGCCTGCATCCCCCAATTTCACGAGGCCCCCCCGCATTTTTCGACGGTGCGCCCGTGGTCGCGCTGCTCACCCGTAGGGTGCCAAAACGGGTACCATGGATATACTGCGCTGCAGCCCGTCCATTGGTCCCAAAGGCCAAAAAAATGTGCTACAAACTCCCCAAAACGGACGGAGCACCTCCCAAAGAGTGTTTGAGACCTCGGTGGGGCAAATTGGGGGAGACTTGGAGTGATTTTGGGTGCCGTGAACCGAAAAAATGTAAACTGTCCCGTGTGCAGGGTATATCCAGTCTGGAATAATATAGTACCCTATTCCAGCGTCCTTCTCTTCCATGACCTGCCGGAGTCAACCACTCGAACTTTCATACCGAGGACCCCCACCACAAAATTTTAGCACAGATCGATAGAGGACGTTCCGAGGAACAACAATCTGCTGATTTTAAGGCCTGCATCCCCCAATTTCACGAGGCCCCCCCGCATTTTTCGACGGTGCGCCCGTGGTCGCGCTGCTCACCCGTAGGGTGCCAAAACGGGTACCATGGATATACTGCGCTGCAGCCCGTCCATTGGTCCCAAAGGCCAAAAAAATGTGCTACAAACTCCCCAAAACGGACGGAGCACCTCCCAAAGAGTGTTTGAGACCTCGGTGGGGCAAATTGGGGGAGACTTGGAGTGATTTTGGGTGCCGTGAACCGAAAAAATGTAAACTGTCCCGTGTGCAGGGTATATCCAGTCTGGAATAATATAGTACCCTATTCCAGCGTCCTTCTCTTCCATGACCTGCCGGAGTCAACCACTCGAACTTTCATACCGAGGACCCCCACCACAAAATTTTAGCACAGATCGATAGAGGACGTTCCGAGGAACAACAATCTGCTGATTTTAAGGCCTGCATCCCCCAATTTCACGAGGCCCCCCCGCATTTTTCGACGGTGCGCCCGTGGTCGCGCTGCTCACCCGTAGGGTGCCAAAACGGGTACCATGGATATACTGCGCTGCAGCCCGTCCATTGGTCCCAAAGGCCAAAAAAATGTGCTACAAACTCCCCAAAACGGACGGAGCACCTCCCAAAGAGTGTTTGAGACCTCGGTGGGGCAAATTGGGGGAGACTTGGAGTGATTTTGGGTGCCGTGAACCGAAAAAATGTAAACTGTCCCGTGTGCAGGGTATATCCAGTCTGGAATAATATAGTACCCTATTCCAGCGTCCTTCTCTTCCATGACCTGCCGGAGTCAACCACTCGAACTTTCATACCGAGGACCCCCACCACAAAATTTTAGCACAGATCGATAGAGGACGTTCCGAGGAACAACAATCTGCTGATTTTAAGGCCTGCATCCCCCAATTTCACGAGGCCCCCCCGCATTTTTCGACGGTGCGCCCGTGGTCGCGCTGCTCACCCGTAGGGTGCCAAAACGGGTACCATGGATATACTGCGCTGCAGCCCGTCCATTGGTCCCAAAGGCCAAAAAAATGTGCTACAAACTCCCCAAAACGGACGGAGCACCTCCCAAAGAGTGTTTGAGACCTCGGTGGGGCAAATTGGGGGAGACTTGGAGTGATTTTGGGTGCCGTGAACCGAAAAAATGTAAACTGTCCCGTGTGCAGGGTATATCCAGTCTGGAATAATATAGTACCCTATTCCAGCGTCCTTCTCTTCCATGACCTGCCGGAGTCAACCACTCGAACTTTCATACCGAGGACCCCCACCACAAAATTTTAGCACAGATCGATAGAGGACGTTCCGAGGAACAACAATCTGCTGATTTTAAGGCCTGCATCCCCCAATTTCACGAGGCCCCCCCGCATTTTTCGACGGTGCGCCCGTGGTCGCGCTGCTCACCCGTAGGGTGCCAAAACGGGTACCATGGATATACTGCGCTGCAGCCCGTCCATTGGTCCCAAAGGCCAAAAAAATGTGCTACAAACTCCCCAAAACGGACGGAGCACCTCCCAAAGAGTGTTTGAGACCTCGGTGGGGCAAATTGGGGGAGACTTGGAGTGATTTTGGGTGCCGTGAACCGAAAAAATGTAAACTGTCCCGTGTGCAGGGTATATCCAGTCTGGAATAATATAGTACCCTATTCCAGCGTCCTTCTCTTCCATGACCTGCCGGAGTCAACCACTCGAACTTTCATACCGAGGACCCCCACCACAAAATTTTAGCACAGATCGATAGAGGACGTTCCGAGGAACAACAATCTGCTGATTTTAAGGCCTGCATCCCCCAATTTCACGAGGCCCCCCCGCATTTTTCGACGGTGCGCCCGTGGTCGCGCTGCTCACCCGTAGGGTGCCAAAACGGGTACCATGGATATACTGCGCTGCAGCCCGTCCATTGGTCCCAAAGGCCAAAAAAATGTGCTACAAACTCCCCAAAACGGACGGAGCACCTCCCAAAGAGTGTTTGAGACCTCGGTGGGGCAAATTGGGGGAGACTTGGAGTGATTTTGGGTGCCGTGAACCGAAAAAATGTAAACTGTCCCGTGTGCAGGGTATATCCAGTCTGGAATAATATAGTACCCTATTCCAGCGTCCTTCTCTTCCATGACCTGCCGGAGTCAACCACTCGAACTTTCATACCGAGGACCCCCACCACAAAATTTTAGCACAGATCGATAGAGGACGTTCCGAGGAACAACAATCTGCTGATTTTAAGGCCTGCATCCCCCAATTTCACGAGGCCCCCCCGCATTTTTCGACGGTGCGCCCGTGGTCGCGCTGCTCACCCGTAGGGTGCCAAAACGGGTACCATGGATATACTGCGCTGCAGCCCGTCCATTGGTCCCAAAGGCCAAAAAAATGTGCTACAAACTCCCCAAAACGGACGGAGCACCTCCCAAAGAGTGTTTGAGACCTCGGTGGGGCAAATTGGGGGAGACTTGGAGTGATTTTGGGTGCCGTGAACCGAAAAAATGTAAACTGTCCCGTGTGCAGGGTATATCCAGTCTGGAATAATATAGTACCCTATTCCAGCGTCCTTCTCTTCCATGACCTGCCGGAGTCAACCACTCGAACTTTCATACCGAGGACCCCCACCACAAAATTTTAGCACAGATCGATAGAGGACGTTCCGAGGAACAACAATCTGCTGATTTTAAGGCCTGCATCCCCCAATTTCACGAGGCCCCCCCGCATTTTTCGACGGTGCGCCCGTGGTCGCGCTGCTCACCCGTAGGGTGCCAAAACGGGTACCATGGATATACTGCGCTGCAGCCCGTCCATTGGTCCCAAAGGCCAAAAAAATGTGCTACAAACTCCCCAAAACGGACGGAGCACCTCCCAAAGAGTGTTTGAGACCTCGGTGGGGCAAATTGGGGGAGACTTGGAGTGATTTTGGGTGCCGTGAACCGAAAAAATGTAAACTGTCCCGTGTGCAGGGTATATCCAGTCTGGAATAATATAGTACCCTATTCCAGCGTCCTTCTCTTCCATGACCTGCCGGAGTCAACCACTCGAACTTTCATACCGAGGACCCCCACCACAAAATTTTAGCACAGATCGATAGAGGACGTTCCGAGGAACAACAATCTGCTGATTTTAAGGCCTGCATCCCCCAATTTCACGAGGCCCCCCCGCATTTTTCGACGGTGCGCCCGTGGTCGCGCTGCTCACCCGTAGGGTGCCAAAACGGGTACCATGGATATACTGCGCTGCAGCCCGTCCATTGGTCCCAAAGGCCAAAAAAATGTGCTACAAACTCCCCAAAACGGACGGAGCACCTCCCAAAGAGTGTTTGAGACCTCGGTGGGGCAAATTGGGGGAGACTTGGAGTGATTTTGGGTGCCGTGAACCGAAAAAATGTAAACTGTCCCGTGTGCAGGGTATATCCAGTCTGGAATAATATAGTACCCTATTCCAGCGTCCTTCTCTTCCATGACCTGCCGGAGTCAACCACTCGAACTTTCATACCGAGGACCCCCACCACAAAATTTTAGCACAGATCGATAGAGGACGTTCCGAGGAACAACAATCTGCTGATTTTAAGGCCTGCATCCCCCAATTTCACGAGGCCCCCCCGCATTTTTCGACGGTGCGCCCGTGGTCGCGCTGCTCACCCGTAGGGTGCCAAAACGGGTACCATGGATATACTGCGCTGCAGCCCGTCCATTGGTCCCAAAGGCCAAAAAAATGTGCTACAAACTCCCCAAAACGGACGGAGCACCTCCCAAAGAGTGTTTGAGACCTCGGTGGGGCAAATTGGGGGAGACTTGGAGTGATTTTGGGTGCCGTGAACCGAAAAAATGTAAACTGTCCCGTGTGCAGGGTATATCCAGTCTGGAATAATATAGTACCCTATTCCAGCGTCCTTCTCTTCCATGACCTGCCGGAGTCAACCACTCGAACTTTCATACCGAGGACCCCCACCACAAAATTTTAGCACAGATCGATAGAGGACGTTCCGAGGAACAACAATCTGCTGATTTTAAGGCCTGCATCCCCCAATTTCACGAGGCCCCCCCGCATTTTTCGACGGTGCGCCCGTGGTCGCGCTGCTCACCCGTAGGGTGCCAAAACGGGTACCATGGATATACTGCGCTGCAGCCCGTCCATTGGTCCCAAAGGCCAAAAAAATGTGCTACAAACTCCCCAAAACGGACGGAGCACCTCCCAAAGAGTGTTTGAGACCTCGGTGGGGCAAATTGGGGGAGACTTGGAGTGATTTTGGGTGCCGTGAACCGAAAAAATGTAAACTGTCCCGTGTGCAGGGTATATCCAGTCTGGAATAATATAGTACCCTATTCCAGCGTCCTTCTCTTCCATGACCTGCCGGAGTCAACCACTCGAACTTTCATACCGAGGACCCCCACCACAAAATTTTAGCACAGATCGATAGAGGACGTTCCGAGGAACAACAATCTGCTGATTTTAAGGCCTGCATCCCCCAATTTCACGAGGCCCCCCCGCATTTTTCGACGGTGCGCCCGTGGTCGCGCTGCTCACCCGTAGGGTGCCAAAACGGGTACCATGGATATACTGCGCTGCAGCCCGTCCATTGGTCCCAAAGGCCAAAAAAATGTGCTACAAACTCCCCAAAACGGACGGAGCACCTCCCAAAGAGTGTTTGAGACCTCGGTGGGGCAAATTGGGGGAGACTTGGAGTGATTTTGGGTGCCGTGAACCGAAAAAATGTAAACTGTCCCGTGTGCAGGGTATATCCAGTCTGGAATAATATAGTACCCTATTCCAGCGTCCTTCTCTTCCATGACCTGCCGGAGTCAACCACTCGAACTTTCATACCGAGGACCCCCACCACAAAATTTTAGCACAGATCGATAGAGGACGTTCCGAGGAACAACAATCTGCTGATTTTAAGGCCTGCATCCCCCAATTTCACGAGGCCCCCCCGCATTTTTCGACGGTGCGCCCGTGGTCGCGCTGCTCACCCGTAGGGTGCCAAAACGGGTACCATGGATATACTGCGCTGCAGCCCGTCCATTGGTCCCAAAGGCCAAAAAAATGTGCTACAAACTCCCCAAAACGGACGGAGCACCTCCCAAAGAGTGTTTGAGACCTCGGTGGGGCAAATTGGGGGAGACTTGGAGTGATTTTGGGTGCCGTGAACCGAAAAAATGTAAACTGTCCCGTGTGCAGGGTATATCCAGTCTGGAATAATATAGTACCCTATTCCAGCGTCCTTCTCTTCCATGACCTGCCGGAGTCAACCACTCGAACTTTCATACCGAGGACCCCCACCACAAAATTTTAGCACAGATCGATAGAGGACGTTCCGAGGAACAACAATCTGCTGATTTTAAGGCCTGCATCCCCCAATTTCACGAGGCCCCCCCGCATTTTTCGACGGTGCGCCCGTGGTCGCGCTGCTCACCCGTAGGGTGCCAAAACGGGTACCATGGATATACTGCGCTGCAGCCCGTCCATTGGTCCCAAAGGCCAAAAAAATGTGCTACAAACTCCCCAAAACGGACGGAGCACCTCCCAAAGAGTGTTTGAGACCTCGGTGGGGCAAATTGGGGGAGACTTGGAGTGATTTTGGGTGCCGTGAACCGAAAAAATGTAAACTGTCCCGTGTGCAGGGTATATCCAGTCTGGAATAATATAGTACCCTATTCCAGCGTCCTTCTCTTCCATGACCTGCCGGAGTCAACCACTCGAACTTTCATACCGAGGACCCCCACCACAAAATTTTAGCACAGATCGATAGAGGACGTTCCGAGGAACAACAATCTGCTGATTTTAAGGCCTGCATCCCCCAATTTCACGAGGCCCCCCCGCATTTTTCGACGGTGCGCCCGTGGTCGCGCTGCTCACCCGTAGGGTGCCAAAACGGGTACCATGGATATACTGCGCTGCAGCCCGTCCATTGGTCCCAAAGGCCAAAAAAATGTGCTACAAACTCCCCAAAACGGACGGAGCACCTCCCAAAGAGTGTTTGAGACCTCGGTGGGGCAAATTGGGGGAGACTTGGAGTGATTTTGGGTGCCGTGAACCGAAAAAATGTAAACTGTCCCGTGTGCAGGGTATATCCAGTCTGGAATAATATAGTACCCTATTCCAGCGTCCTTCTCTTCCATGACCTGCCGGAGTCAACCACTCGAACTTTCATACCGAGGACCCCCACCACAAAATTTTAGCACAGATCGATAGAGGACGTTCCGAGGAACAACAATCTGCTGATTTTAAGGCCTGCATCCCCCAATTTCACGAGGCCCCCCCGCATTTTTCGACGGTGCGCCCGTGGTCGCGCTGCTCACCCGTAGGGTGCCAAAACGGGTACCATGGATATACTGCGCTGCAGCCCGTCCATTGGTCCCAAAGGCCAAAAAAATGTGCTACAAACTCCCCAAAACGGACGGAGCACCTCCCAAAGAGTGTTTGAGACCTCGGTGGGGCAAATTGGGGGAGACTTGGAGTGATTTTGGGTGCCGTGAACCGAAAAAATGTAAACTGTCCCGTGTGCAGGGTATATCCAGTCTGGAATAATATAGTACCCTATTCCAGCGTCCTTCTCTTCCATGACCTGCCGGAGTCAACCACTCGAACTTTCATACCGAGGACCCCCACCACAAAATTTTAGCACAGATCGATAGAGGACGTTCCGAGGAACAACAATCTGCTGATTTTAAGGCCTGCATCCCCCAATTTCACGAGGCCCCCCCGCATTTTTCGACGGTGCGCCCGTGGTCGCGCTGCTCACCCGTAGGGTGCCAAAACGGGTACCATGGATATACTGCGCTGCAGCCCGTCCATTGGTCCCAAAGGCCAAAAAAATGTGCTACAAACTCCCCAAAACGGACGGAGCACCTCCCAAAGAGTGTTTGAGACCTCGGTGGGGCAAATTGGGGGAGACTTGGAGTGATTTTGGGTGCCGTGAACCGAAAAAATGTAAACTGTCCCGTGTGCAGGGTATATCCAGTCTGGAATAATATAGTACCCTATTCCAGCGTCCTTCTCTTCCATGACCTGCCGGAGTCAACCACTCGAACTTTCATACCGAGGACCCCCACCACAAAATTTTAGCACAGATCGATAGAGGACGTTCCGAGGAACAACAATCTGCTGATTTTAAGGCCTGCATCCCCCAATTTCACGAGGCCCCCCCGCATTTTTCGACGGTGCGCCCGTGGTCGCGCTGCTCACCCGTAGGGTGCCAAAACGGGTACCATGGATATACTGCGCTGCAGCCCGTCCATTGGTCCCAAAGGCCAAAAAAATGTGCTACAAACTCCCCAAAACGGACGGAGCACCTCCCAAAGAGTGTTTGAGACCTCGGTGGGGCAAATTGGGGGAGACTTGGAGTGATTTTGGGTGCCGTGAACCGAAAAAATGTAAACTGTCCCGTGTGCAGGGTATATCCAGTCTGGAATAATATAGTACCCTATTCCAGCGTCCTTCTCTTCCATGACCTGCCGGAGTCAACCACTCGAACTTTCATACCGAGGACCCCCACCACAAAATTTTAGCACAGATCGATAGAGGACGTTCCGAGGAACAACAATCTGCTGATTTTAAGGCCTGCATCCCCCAATTTCACGAGGCCCCCCCGCATTTTTCGACGGTGCGCCCGTGGTCGCGCTGCTCACCCGTAGGGTGCCAAAACGGGTACCATGGATATACTGCGCTGCAGCCCGTCCATTGGTCCCAAAGGCCAAAAAAATGTGCTACAAACTCCCCAAAACGGACGGAGCACCTCCCAAAGAGTGTTTGAGACCTCGGTGGGGCAAATTGGGGGAGACTTGGAGTGATTTTGGGTGCCGTGAACCGAAAAAATGTAAACTGTCCCGTGTGCAGGGTATATCCAGTCTGGAATAATATAGTACCCTATTCCAGCGTCCTTCTCTTCCATGACCTGCCGGAGTCAACCACTCGAACTTTCATACCGAGGACCCCCACCACAAAATTTTAGCACAGATCGATAGAGGACGTTCCGAGGAACAACAATCTGCTGATTTTAAGGCCTGCATCCCCCAATTTCACGAGGCCCCCCCGCATTTTTCGACGGTGCGCCCGTGGTCGCGCTGCTCACCCGTAGGGTGCCAAAACGGGTACCATGGATATACTGCGCTGCAGCCCGTCCATTGGTCCCAAAGGCCAAAAAAATGTGCTACAAACTCCCCAAAACGGACGGAGCACCTCCCAAAGAGTGTTTGAGACCTCGGTGGGGCAAATTGGGGGAGACTTGGAGTGATTTTGGGTGCCGTGAACCGAAAAAATGTAAACTGTCCCGTGTGCAGGGTATATCCAGTCTGGAATAATATAGTACCCTATTCCAGCGTCCTTCTCTTCCATGACCTGCCGGAGTCAACCACTCGAACTTTCATACCGAGGACCCCCACCACAAAATTTTAGCACAGATCGATAGAGGACGTTCCGAGGAACAACAATCTGCTGATTTTAAGGCCTGCATCCCCCAATTTCACGAGGCCCCCCGCATTTTTCGACGGTGCGCCCGTGGTCGCGCTGCTCACCCGTAGGGTGCCAAAACGGGTACCATGGATATACTGCGCTGCAGCCCGTCCATTGGTCCCAAAGGCCAAAAAAATGTGCTACAAACTCCCCAAAACGGACGGAGCACCTCCCAAAGAGTGTTTGAGACCTCGGTGGGGCAAATTGGGGGAGACTTGGAGTGATTTTGGGTGCCGTGAACCGAAAAAATGTAAACTGTCCCGTGTGCAGGGTATATCCAGTCTGGAATAATATAGTACCCTATTCCAGCGTCCTTCTCTTCCATGACCTGCCGGAGTCAACCACTCGAACTTTCATACCGAGGACCCCCACCACAAAATTTTAGCACAGATCGATAGAGGACGTTCCGAGGAACAACAATCTGCTGATTTTAAGGCCTGCATCCCCCAATTTCACGAGGCCCCCCCGCATTTTTCGACGGTGCGCCCGTGGTCGCGCTGCTCACCCGTAGGGTGCCAAAACGGGTACCATGGATATACTGCGCTGCAGCCCGTCCATTGGTCCCAAAGGCCAAAAAAATGTGCTACAAACTCCCCAAAACGGACGGAGCACCTCCCAAAGAGTGTTTGAGACCTCGGTGGGGCAAATTGGGGGAGACTTGGAGTGATTTTGGGTGCCGTGAACCGAAAAAATGTAAACTGTCCCGTGTGCAGGGTATATCCAGTCTGGAATAATATAGTACCCTATTCCAGCGTCCTTCTCTTCCATGACCTGCCGGAGTCAACCACTCGAACTTTCATACCGAGGACCCCCACCACAAAATTTTAGCACAGATCGATAGAGGACGTTCCGAGGAACAACAATCTGCTGATTTTAAGGCCTGCATCCCCCAATTTCACGAGGCCCCCCCGCATTTTTCGACGGTGCGCCCGTGGTCGCGCTGCTCACCCGTAGGGTGCCAAAACGGGTACCATGGATATACTGCGCTGCAGCCCGTCCATTGGTCCCAAAGGCCAAAAAAATGTGCTACAAACTCCCCAAAACGGACGGAGCACCTCCCAAAGAGTGTTTGAGACCTCGGTGGGGCAAATTGGGGGAGACTTGGAGTGATTTTGGGTGCCGTGAACCGAAAAAATGTAAACTGTCCCGTGTGCAGGGTATATCCAGTCTGGAATAATATAGTACCCTATTCCAGCGTCCTTCTCTTCCATGACCTGCCGGAGTCAACCACTCGAACTTTCATACCGAGGACCCCCACCACAAAATTTTAGCACAGATCGATAGAGGACGTTCCGAGGAACAACAATCTGCTGATTTTAAGGCCTGCATCCCCCAATTTCACGAGGCCCCCCCGCATTTTTCGACGGTGCGCCCGTGGTCGCGCTGCTCACCCGTAGGGTGCCAAAACGGGTACCATGGATATACTGCGCTGCAGCCCGTCCATTGGTCCCAAAGGCCAAAAAAATGTGCTACAAACTCCCCAAAACGGACGGAGCACCTCCCAAAGAGTGTTTGAGACCTCGGTGGGGCAAATTGGGGGAGACTTGGAGTGATTTTGGGTGCCGTGAACCGAAAAAATGTAAACTGTCCCGTGTGCAGGGTATATCCAGTCTGGAATAATATAGTACCCTATTCCAGCGTCCTTCTCTTCCATGACCTGCCGGAGTCAACCACTCGAACTTTCATACCGAGGACCCCCACCACAAAATTTTAGCACAGATCGATAGAGGACGTTCCGAGGAACAACAATCTGCTGATTTTAAGGCCTGCATCCCCCAATTTCACGAGGCCCCCCCGCATTTTTCGACGGTGCGCCCGTGGTCGCGCTGCTCACCCGTAGGGTGCCAAAACGGGTACCATGGATATACTGCGCTGCAGCCCGTCCATTGGTCCCAAAGGCCAAAAAAATGTGCTACAAACTCCCCAAAACGGACGGAGCACCTCCCAAAGAGTGTTTGAGACCTCGGTGGGGCAAATTGGGGGAGACTTGGAGTGATTTTGGGTGCCGTGAACCGAAAAAATGTAAACTGTCCCGTGTGCAGGGTATATCCAGTCTGGAATAATATAGTACCCTATTCCAGCGTCCTTCTCTTCCATGACCTGCCGGAGTCAACCACTCGAACTTTCATACCGAGGACCCCCACCACAAAATTTTAGCACAGATCGATAGAGGACGTTCCGAGGAACAACAATCTGCTGATTTTAAGGCCTGCATCCCCCAATTTCACGAGGCCCCCCCGCATTTTTCGACGGTGCGCCCGTGGTCGCGCTGCTCACCCGTAGGGTGCCAAAACGGGTACCATGGATATACTGCGCTGCAGCCCGTCCATTGGTCCCAAAGGCCAAAAAAATGTGCTACAAACTCCCCAAAACGGACGGAGCACCTCCCAAAGAGTGTTTGAGACCTCGGTGGGGCAAATTGGGGGAGACTTGGAGTGATTTTGGGTGCCGTGAACCGAAAAAATGTAAACTGTCCCGTGTGCAGGGTATATCCAGTCTGGAATAATATAGTACCCTATTCCAGCGTCCTTCTCTTCCATGACCTGCCGGAGTCAACCACTCGAACTTTCATACCGAGGACCCCCACCACAAAATTTTAGCACAGATCGATAGAGGACGTTCCGAGGAACAACAATCTGCTGATTTTAAGGCCTGCATCCCCCAATTTCACGAGGCCCCCCCGCATTTTTCGACGGTGCGCCCGTGGTCGCGCTGCTCACCCGTAGGGTGCCAAAACGGGTACCATGGATATACTGCGCTGCAGCCCGTCCATTGGTCCCAAAGGCCAAAAAAATGTGCTACAAACTCCCCAAAACGGACGGAGCACCTCCCAAAGAGTGTTTGAGACCTCGGTGGGGCAAATTGGGGGAGACTTGGAGTGATTTTGGGTGCCGTGAACCGAAAAAATGTAAACTGTCCCGTGTGCAGGGTATATCCAGTCTGGAATAATATAGTACCCTATTCCAGCGTCCTTCTCTTCCATGACCTGCCGGAGTCAACCACTCGAACTTTCATACCGAGGACCCCCACCACAAAATTTTAGCACAGATCGATAGAGGACGTTCCGAGGAACAACAATCTGCTGATTTTAAGGCCTGCATCCCCCAATTTCACGAGGCCCCCCCGCATTTTTCGACGGTGCGCCCGTGGTCGCGCTGCTCACCCGTAGGGTGCCAAAACGGGTACCATGGATATACTGCGCTGCAGCCCGTCCATTGGTCCCAAAGGCCAAAAAAATGTGCTACAAACTCCCCAAAACGGACGGAGCACCTCCCAAAGAGTGTTTGAGACCTCGGTGGGGCAAATTGGGGGAGACTTGGAGTGATTTTGGGTGCCGTGAACCGAAAAAATGTAAACTGTCCCGTGTGCAGGGTATATCCAGTCTGGAATAATATAGTACCCTATTCCAGCGTCCTTCTCTTCCATGACCTGCCGGAGTCAACCACTCGAACTTTCATACCGAGGACCCCCACCACAAAATTTTAGCACAGATCGATAGAGGACGTTCCGAGGAACAACAATCTGCTGATTTTAAGGCCTGCATCCCCCAATTTCACGAGGCCCCCCCGCATTTTTCGACGGTGCGCCCGTGGTCGCGCTGCTCACCCGTAGGGTGCCAAAACGGGTACCATGGATATACTGCGCTGCAGCCCGTCCATTGGTCCCAAAGGCCAAAAAAATGTGCTACAAACTCCCCAAAACGGACGGAGCACCTCCCAAAGAGTGTTTGAGACCTCGGTGGGGCAAATTGGGGGAGACTTGGAGTGATTTTGGGTGCCGTGAACCGAAAAAATGTAAACTGTCCCGTGTGCAGGGTATATCCAGTCTGGAATAATATAGTACCCTATTCCAGCGTCCTTCTCTTCCATGACCTGCCGGAGTCAACCACTCGAACTTTCATACCGAGGACCCCCACCACAAAATTTTAGCACAGATCGATAGAGGACGTTCCGAGGAACAACAATCTGCTGATTTTAAGGCCTGCATCCCCCAATTTCACGAGGCCCCCCCGCATTTTTCGACGGTGCGCCCGTGGTCGCGCTGCTCACCCGTAGGGTGCCAAAACGGGTACCATGGATATACTGCGCTGCAGCCCGTCCATTGGTCCCAAAGGCCAAAAAAATGTGCTACAAACTCCCCAAAACGGACGGAGCACCTCCCAAAGAGTGTTTGAGACCTCGGTGGGGCAAATTGGGGGAGACTTGGAGTGATTTTGGGTGCCGTGAACCGAAAAAATGTAAACTGTCCCGTGTGCAGGGTATATCCAGTCTGGAATAATATAGTACCCTATTCCAGCGTCCTTCTCTTCCATGACCTGCCGGAGTCAACCACTCGAACTTTCATACCGAGGACCCCCACCACAAAATTTTAGCACAGATCGATAGAGGACGTTCCGAGGAACAACAATCTGCTGATTTTAAGGCCTGCATCCCCCAATTTCACGAGGCCCCCCGCATTTTTCGACGGTGCGCCCGTGGTCGCGCTGCTCACCCGTAGGGTGCCAAAACGGGTACCATGGATATACTGCGCTGCAGCCCGTCCATTGGTCCCAAAGGCCAAAAAAATGTGCTACAAACTCCCCAAAACGGACGGAGCACCTCCCAAAGAGTGTTTGAGACCTCGGTGGGGCAAATTGGGGGAGACTTGGAGTGATTTTGGGTGCCGTGAACCGAAAAAATGTAAACTGTCCCGTGTGCAGGGTATATCCAGTCTGGAATAATATAGTACCCTATTCCAGCGTCCTTCTCTTCCATGACCTGCCGGAGTCAACCACTCGAACTTTCATACCGAGGACCCCACCACAAAATTTTAGCACAGATCGATAGAGGACGTTCCGAGGAACAACAATCTGCTGATTTTAAGGCCTGCATCCCCCAATTTCACGAGGCCCCCCCGCATTTTTCGACGGTGCGCCCGTGGTCGCGCTGCTCACCCGTAGGGTGCCAAAACGGGTACCATGGATATACTGCGCTGCAGCCCGTCCATTGGTCCCAAAGGCCAAAAAAATGTGCTACAAACTCCCCAAAACGGACGGAGCACCTCCCAAAGAGTGTTTGAGACCTCGGTGGGGCAAATTGGGGGAGACTTGGAGTGATTTTGGGTGCCGTGAACCGAAAAAATGTAAACTGTCCCGTGTGCAGGGTATATCCAGTCTGGAATAATATAGTACCCTATTCCAGCGTCCTTCTCTTCCATGACCTGCCGGAGTCAACCACTCGAACTTTCATACCGAGGACCCCCACCACAAAATTTTAGCACAGATCGATAGAGGACGTTCCGAGGAACAACAATCTGCTGATTTTAAGGCCTGCATCCCCCAATTTCACGAGGCCCCCCCGCATTTTTCGACGGTGCGCCCGTGGTCGCGCTGCTCACCCGTAGGGTGCCAAAACGGGTACCATGGATATACTGCGCTGCAGCCCGTCCATTGGTCCCAAAGGCCAAAAAAATGTGCTACAAACTCCCCAAAACGGACGGAGCACCTCCCAAAGAGTGTTTGAGACCTCGGTGGGGCAAATTGGGGGAGACTTGGAGTGATTTTGGGTGCCGTGAACCGAAAAAATGTAAACTGTCCCGTGTGCAGGGTATATCCAGTCTGGAATAATATAGTACCCTATTCCAGCGTCCTTCTCTTCCATGACCTGCCGGAGTCAACCACTCGAACTTTCATACCGAGGACCCCCACCACAAAATTTTAGCACAGATCGATAGAGGACGTTCCGAGGAACAACAATCTGCTGATTTTAAGGCCTGCATCCCCCAATTTCACGAGGCCCCCCCGCATTTTTCGACGGTGCGCCCGTGGTCGCGCTGCTCACCCGTAGGGTGCCAAAACGGGTACCATGGATATACTGCGCTGCAGCCCGTCCATTGGTCCCAAAGGCCAAAAAAATGTGCTACAAACTCCCCAAAACGGACGGAGCACCTCCCAAAGAGTGTTTGAGACCTCGGTGGGGCAAATTGGGGGAGACTTGGAGTGATTTTGGGTGCCGTGAACCGAAAAAATGTAAACTGTCCCGTGTGCAGGGTATATCCAGTCTGGAATAATATAGTACCCTATTCCAGCGTCCTTCTCTTCCATGACCTGCCGGAGTCAACCACTCGAACTTTCATACCGAGGACCCCCACCACAAAATTTTAGCACAGATCGATAGAGGACGTTCCGAGGAACAACAATCTGCTGATTTTAAGGCCTGCATCCCCCAATTTCACGAGGCCCCCCCGCATTTTTCGACGGTGCGCCCGTGGTCGCGCTGCTCACCCGTAGGGTGCCAAAACGGGTACCATGGATATACTGCGCTGCAGCCCGTCCATTGGTCCCAAAGGCCAAAAAAATGTGCTACAAACTCCCCAAAACGGACGGAGCACCTCCCAAAGAGTGTTTGAGACCTCGGTGGGGCAAATTGGGGGAGACTTGGAGTGATTTTGGGTGCCGTGAACCGAAAAAATGTAAACTGTCCCGTGTGCAGGGTATATCCAGTCTGGAATAATATAGTACCCTATTCCAGCGTCCTTCTCTTCCATGACCTGCCGGAGTCAACCACTCGAACTTTCATACCGAGGACCCCCACCACAAAATTTTAGCACAGATCGATAGAGGACGTTCCGAGGAACAACAATCTGCTGATTTTAAGGCCTGCATCCCCCAATTTCACGAGGCCCCCCCGCATTTTTCGACGGTGCGCCCGTGGTCGCGCTGCTCACCCGTAGGGTGCCAAAACGGGTACCATGGATATACTGCGCTGCAGCCCGTCCATTGGTCCCAAAGGCCAAAAAAATGTGCTACAAACTCCCCAAAACGGACGGAGCACCTCCCAAAGAGTGTTTGAGACCTCGGTGGGGCAAATTGGGGGAGACTTGGAGTGATTTTGGGTGCCGTGAACCGAAAAAATGTAAACTGTCCCGTGTGCAGGGTATATCCAGTCTGGAATAATATAGTACCCTATTCCAGCGTCCTTCTCTTCCATGACCTGCCGGAGTCAACCACTCGAACTTTCATACCGAGGACCCCCACCACAAAATTTTAGCACAGATCGATAGAGGACGTTCCGAGGAACAACAATCTGCTGATTTTAAGGCCTGCATCCCCCAATTTCACGAGGCCCCCCCGCATTTTTCGACGGTGCGCCCGTGGTCGCGCTGCTCACCCGTAGGGTGCCAAAACGGGTACCATGGATATACTGCGCTGCAGCCCGTCCATTGGTCCCAAAGGCCAAAAAAATGTGCTACAAACTCCCCAAAACGGACGGAGCACCTCCCAAAGAGTGTTTGAGACCTCGGTGGGGCAAATTGGGGGAGACTTGGAGATTTTGGTGCCGTGAACCGAAAAAATGTAAACTGTCCCGTGTGCAGGGTATATCCAGTCTGGAATATATAGTACCCTATTCCAGCGTCCTTCTCTTCCATGACCTGCCGGAGTCAACCACTCGAACTTTCATACCGAGGACCCCCACCACAAAATTTTAGCACAGATCGATAGAGGACGTTCCGAGGAACAACAATCTGCTGATTTTAAGGCCTGCATCCCCCAATTTCACGAGGCCCCCCCGCATTTTTCGACGGTGCGCCCGTGGTCGCGCTGCTCACCCGTAGGGTGCCAAAACGGGTACCATGGATACTGCGCTGCAGCCCGTCCATTGGTCCCAAAGGCCAAAAAAATGTGCTACAAACTCCCCAAACGGACGGAGCACCTCCCAAAGAGTGTTTGAGACCTCGGTGGGGCAAATTGGGGGAGACTTGGAGTGATTTTGGGTGCCGTGAACCGAAAAAATGTAAACTGTCCCGTGTGCAGGGTATATCCAGTCTGGAATAATATAGTACCCTATTCCAGCGTCCTTCTCTTCCATGACCTGCCGGAGTCAACCACTCGAACTTTCATACCGAGGACCCCCACCACAAAATTTTAGCACAGATCGATAGAGGACGTTCCGAGGAACAACAATCTGCTGATTTTAAGGCCTGCATCCCCCAATTTCACGAGGCCCCCCCGCATTTTTCGACGGTGCGCCGTGGTCGCGCTGCTCACCCGTAGGGTGCCAAAACGGGTACCATGGATATACTGCGCTGCAGCCCGTCCATTGGTCCCAAAGGCCAAAAAAATGTGCTACAAACTCCCCAAAACGGACGGAGCATCCCAAAGAGTGTTTGAGACCTCGGTGGGGCAAATTGGGGGAGACTTGGAGTGATTTTGGGTGCCGTGAACCGAAAAAATGTAAACTGTCCCGTGTGCAGGGTATATCCAGTCTGGAATAATATAGTACCCTATTCCAGCGTCCTTCTCTTCCATGACCTGCCGGAGTCAACCACTCGAACTTTCATACCGAGGACCCCCACCACAAATTTTAGCACAGATCGATAGAGGACGTTCGAGGAACAACAATCTGCTGATTTTAAGGCCTGCATCCCCCAATTTCACGAGGCCCCCCGCATTTTTCGACGGTGCGCCGTGGTCGCGCTGCTCACCCGTAGGGTGCCAAAAACGGGTACCATGGATATACTGCGCTGCAGCCCGTCCATTGGTCCCAAAGGCCAAAAAAATGTGCTACAAACTCCCCAAAACGGACGGAGCACCTCCCAAAGAGTGTTTGAGACCTCGGTGGGGCAAATTGGGGGAGACTTGGAGTGATTTTGGGTGCCGTGAACCGAAAAAATGTAAACTGTCCCGTGTGCAGGGTATATCCAGTCTGGAATAATATAGTACCCTATTCCAGCGTCCTTCTCTTCCATGACCTGCCGGAGTCAACCACTCGAACTTTCATACGAGGACCCCCACCACAAAATTTTAGCACAGATCGATAGAGGACGTTCCGAGGAACAACAATCTGCTGATTTTAAGGCCTGCATCCCCCAATTTCACGAGGCCCCCCGCATTTTTCGACGGTGCGCCCGTGGTCGCGCTGCTCACCCGTAGGGTGCCAAAACGGGTACCATGGATATACTGCGCTGCAGCCCGTCCATTGGTCCCAAAGGCCAAAAAAATGTGCTACAAACTCCCCAAAACGGACGGAGCACCTCCCAAAGAGTGTTTGAGACCTCGGTGGGGCAAATTGGGGGAGACTTGGAGTGATTTTGGGTGCCGTGAACCGAAAAAATGTAAACTGTCCCGTGTGCAGGTATATCCAGTCTGGAATAATATTAGTACCCTATTCCAGCGTCCTTCTCTTCCATGACCTGCCGGAGTCAACCACTCGAACTTTCATACCGAGGACCCCCACCACAAAATTTTAGCACAGATCGATAGAGGACGTTCCGAGGAACAACAATCTGCTGATTTTAAGGCCTGCATCCCCCAATTTCACGAGGCCCCCCCGCATTTTCGACGGTGCGCCCGTGGTCGCGCTGCTCACCCGTAGGGTGCCAAAACGGGTACCATGGATATACTGCGCTGCAGCCCGTCCATTGGTCCCAAAGGCCAAAAAAATGTGCTACAAACTCCCCAAAACGGACGGAGCACCTCCCAAAGAGTGTTTGAGACCTCGGTGGGCAAATTGGGGGAGACTTGGAGTGATTTTGGGTGCCGTGAACCGAAAAAATGTAAACTGTCCCGTGTGCAGGGTATATCCAGTCTGGAATAATATAGTACCCTATTCCAGCGTCCTTCTCTTCCATGACCTGCCGGAGTCAACCACTCGAAACTTTCATACCGAGGACCCCCACCACAAAATTTTAGCACAGATCGATAGAGGACGTTCCGAGGAACAAACAATCTGCTGATTTTAAGGCCTGCATCCCCCAATTTCACGAGGCCCCCCCGCATTTTTCGACGGTGCGCCCGTGGTCCGCTGCTCACCCGTAGGGTGCCAAAACGGGGTTACCATGGAGATATACTGCGCTGCAGCCCGTCCATTGGTCCCAAAGGCCAAAAAAAATGTGTGCTACAAACTCCCCAAAAACGGGACACGGAAGCACCTCCCAAAGAGTGTTTGAGACCTCGGTGGGGCAAATTGGGGAGAACTTGGAGTGATTTTGGGTGCCGTTGAACCGAAAAATGTAAACTGTCCCGTGTGCAGGGTATATCCAGTCTGGAATAATATAGTACCCTATTCCAGCGTCCTTCTCTTCCATGACCTGCCGGAGTCAACCACTCGAACTTTCATA
>CAAHFI011910252.1:0-11654 GCA_900893395.1 Euglena gracilis | reverse complement strand
AATGACGTGAAAACGCCGAGGAACCCGATCCCGTGAGACGTCAAGCCCTTGGACTCCCAATACGCTTTTGCGCATCGGGATTCGGGCATTCCTGAGACATGTGACCAGATTTGTTACACAAAAAGCACAGTTTACCCGTGCCTTGGTCCGAAGAAACGCTGATTCTGCGTTTTCGGTCCCGTGTTGGTGACGTGGGTGATTTGTGCAACGCATTAACCGCAACCACTGTGGGATGAGTTTTGGAAAACGGACTGTATTTGTCCCAAAACTTGTGTGAGCTTGAGTTGCTTTGACACATAATTCCAACGTTGGCAAGAGTCATCTCATCCCTTGCCAAACTCCTCGTGATGGATATCCTTCACGAGGGATGGTGTTAAATGCAACAAAACCGCATCGAATTGTTCGTTTGAAATTTGCTTTCTCACTAAGTTCATCAACTTCGGAAGCAAGTGCTAACCATTTGGTATACCAAATGTCAATGTATTTCTATTTGCGATACGATGGCGCACATTGTGGCATTTCTTTTCCAGGGTAATCTGGTGACCAAGCTTGAATTGGTTGAAGCGTATTGCTCAACCAGGTCATCAAAGCTACGCCATTACGTATCACTAAATTGTGTGCGCGTTCTCGCTCCTCCCTCGGTAGGCAATCGATGAATTCCATCTTGACTACCTCGGGATTCGGGTCCTGGGTGGGTCCCTTTAGTGCCCAGTAGTACTCCCAGTCCGAAAAAAAACTGTCTCCATGTGGTTGGATCCCCGTCCCATTGGGGTTTCACCTTGTTCTCGATTTGCGATGGTGCCCTTGAAGACTCTCTGAGTACCTCGCTGACCCTCGGTGGTATTCAGGAGTTTGGTCCGGTAACTCCTAAAAACAAACACATTTCGCGGATTATGCGCTCCAAGTGTACCCCGTGCATGATTTCCCCCACCAGTGTAGGGGTGGCAGGATTTTTCTGCGGGAAAGTGCGAAAAATGTGGTGAAACTCTCCGGTGGGGCGGTTTCACGCCGAAAACCTGACGGGTAAATCTGGCATTCCAGAACCCATTGGTGGTTGGTAGGATCGTGAATGCGACACATGACCAGTACCAGGTGTGTGGTGTTGGCTCATTTCTCGCACAAGGTGGAGTGTTAAATTTCGTGGTGGAGACTCGAAATTTTCAAGTGGTGGATCACTTTCCATCGGAAATTTCCCGTGAAAAGTGGGTTTGTGGTGTGGGCAAAAGCAAAGGTGGTACATTTCGCGTTTAGCAGGTGGTTTGTACCAAGTTTGCGGTGGAAGTAGGGATTCCTACTCCAGAAACGTTATTTTGAGAACGCGATTCCGGGACATTTGGAATACCAACCGCAGCGCTTATCGCGGTGGTGGTGGCATAACCGGTACGGAGTGGACATTTTATCCACACCCAGGGACAAGTCATGCGCCGTTTCTTCCAAATGTTCCACCAGCTGGAGTTGGCCGCAAATTACCGTCAACTTCAGTCTCCAAATGCCTAATGTGTTTGCGGTAACGGGAAATATCTTCCAAGTGTGGAAACTTCTCAGAAACCAAGTGTAAATCACGGACAAGCTTTCCTTGGGAATCCTCCACGTTCCGGAGTTCACCCGAAAGCGCTTTTACAGCACTTGAGACAATTTGCAGTTGGCGGGGTGCCTTGGTGGGGTTTCCGCGGTGGTGTGCGAATTATCCGCGGTTGGCTTTTCCAACAACGCAGAAATTCGTGCATCCAACCTGAAACCTTATCTTGCATGGATCAGGCATTCCGATTCACTGACTCTTCAAGTTGAATCAAACTTGTACAAAATGCTTGCAAGGTTTCCTCGTTATTACGAGCATTTTGTCATAAAAGGTGCGAAATTCAGTGACTCGGATATCCGAGCGCGCGAAACATTGGGAAGTGAGCGCATTTCCGCTAATGTGGTGGACAACAAGGTAAATCGGGTTTGCAATTCCCCAGTAGCGGCTTGAATGCCACTAATGTCGGGAATTCGCTTGGAAAGTGAAAACATGCTCTGAAACATGCTCCTGCAAACCAACAACGGTGGCATTAATACCGCAATGTTCGTTGCAAACGTTGTTGCGAGAAATCCAACCGTTGTGCGCAATCCGCGTTTTTCGCGTTCAAGGAGGTTAAACCATCCTGATTTGCAGCACAATGGCAGGATTTTTCTCCAAGTGTAGGCTTCGCTCCTCCAAAAGCTGGATTTGCGTACGGGGAAAAAATTTTTTGCACTTTCCCTGAAATTGCTTCAAACCGCTCGATTTCCAAGCATAAGCAAAATGCTCAACCGCGACAAGGTACCGAAATCCGGCATTTTGGGTGGCATTTCTGCGTGTTTAACTGTTGCTGCCATTGCTGTAGCATTGTTGAACAAGATTCCACTTTGGCAAAAAGATGGCATACCATCTTGCACATGCAGAAACTTGGAATCATTCCGCGTTTCCGCTTCATGCAGTGTTTCACTAATTTGTTGCAAATTTTGTGGGAGTTGGATGCGCAAATACTGTCAACACTTTCTCGAAAGTGCTGAAGGTCTTTCCCCGCATTTTCGATATTGTATTGGCAATATTTGCCAATTTCCTGCAAATAATTCCAGCAATATTCCAGTTTGGTGTGGACAGCCCTTTGATTGTTCTCATCAAACTGCTAGACCTTGTTGAGCATGGCTGCACATTCTGCAACGCATTGGTGGACATGCAAAATTTGCTTGCTCAGCTGGTGATCCGCTGGAAGTTTACCGAGAACTCGGTAAACATCACCAGGGGTGAATTATCCGTCAAATCATCATCATAGTCCTCCACGACGGAAACGGCACCAGAGATTTCCGGCACCACTAGACACATATCTGGAAGCCATGGCAATGCAGGGAAAAGCGCATTTTCTGCGGGTAATCCCGGCAATGCACAAATGTAGTGGCGGGTAGTAATTGATGGGGGGGTTGGAAAAAACACGGCGTTTCCAACGTGTTGCACTCCAAAAGGCCCACTGGTGCTTCCACCGGGATCTTTTGGTTGTGAACAGAGCAAAGGGCACATACGCCTCGCTTTGTTCATGGTACCATGAGTAACCAAGTGTAAATGGGGTTCATCCCCATGATCCTTGTGATCCAAGTGTGTTTGGGCAAGTGGTTCATCCCCTCGCCGCTTCAAAAATGGGTGAACTGGGATGGAGGATGGCCTTTTGCCACCTACATCCCGCACAGTCAATGACAATGATGATGAAGAAGGCTCATCTCCCCCTTGCAACAACAAAGGCGTTTCGCCTTGTGACAATGAAAATGGGTCAATGTGTCTTGGTGTGGTTGTTGCTTGGGGGTCGGGAACTGGAACTTGTTTTCATCGAACCGTTCCAATCCCCGCCATCTTCTTCAAGATTGGCCAATGAACTCATCAACAGGTCGTAATCAAACTGAGGGTTGGGGCTTGTGCTCTGCATCTTTTGAGATGGGTAAAAAGGCAAAACCCAAAAACTCACAAAAATAAGCAGTGAAACAGGGACCAGAAAGGTTTGTATCCGCGGTTACCGAACAGAGCCTTCTGAGACCTGTATCAGTGCTTAAAGGTTGGCCAGGGCCAGGAACAGTACTTTCACCGTGTTTCACGGCTAAGTACGATCCTCACCACCAGTCAACCACAGAGTTCCTCTGTGTGGGAACGTCTGTGTGGGATCGTTGCCTAAATCTGCTACCAAGTGTAATAATTGGTAGTCTTTGATTCTGTTTGGGAGGTACGTGTAGGCTGGTAACCTAATTCTGCTACCAAGGGTATGTCCAAAGCTTTTCCTTTTTTGATTTTAGGCCTCTCTGTAATCCTTTCGCTTTCGCCTTGGTGCGCAACCTACTTATGAATGGTAAAAGTCCTTGGAGTAACAAAAGTTGTTTTTCCCCTTTTGTTCCCAATTCCCCAAGAGGCAAAGCACAATGCAAAGGCTTCAGATGTTTCCTCCAAAGCCAATTCCAACTGTTCTGAGGGTTTTTTCCTCTGAAAAATCAAACCTTGAAACCTGTAGGCAATGACACAAAGGAAAAGAATATCACCTGTGGGGGAAGGAGAGAAAAGTGCGACGTGTCCAGGGGCAGATCCTAGTAGGGTCTGCCACGATCGTGCCAGCTGTGGTTTCCACAGTGGTGCGATCGTCACTGAACCCACTCTGCAGATATCCTACAGAGCTGGGACGTGCCTGGTACACAGATTCACCCAGGCGGGTTGAATTCCATTTTTTTTATCAATTGAGATGTTGCTGGGGCCGGGGTACGCTTTGTCCACCATTTTCGGCTTTTCTGAAGTCTCTGGTACAGGGGGGAGTTTCCCCTTTTTTCCTACATGGAATGTATTTTCCCAACTAGACGATTTTCTGGGTGCTGGGTGGGGGGTGTTGGATATTGCACCCCTGGTGCCCCTGGGAATTCAGCATTCTCTAAAGGTGGCTGGGGGGGGTGCATGCTCTGCTCACAGGCTCTCTGATCCTCCACTTTGCCATTGGTGTTGTCGATTGACATACCATATAGGCCCTTTTCGGGTCTCCTCCTTGTTTTGGCTTACCCCTGCCATGGGCAATGACAAAGAAAGTTGAGGGGGTTGCCCCCTTGTCCTCCACTGCCCCTTTTGGGGCATCCTCCTGGGGCTGCCACAGTACATTGAAACCCTCTGCTGGGGGACAGCCTTTTAGCTTCTGGGGTTTTTCCCCTTCTGATATTTTGATGGCCCCAGTGGCCTTGATAAGAATGATGATGGCCCCAGTGGCTTTTGATAATAATTCTGGCCCCACTGGCTCTGTTGATGTTGGCTCCACTGGCCTTTTGAAAATTTTGACAGTCCCCATTGACTTCTCTTTGATCTTTGGTGCCATGCCGATTGAAAATCTTGGGGGCCTCTGGGGGCCAGTCCTTTTCCCCTGACAGGGTTTGTGATTAATAAATGGTTGGGGGTGTTGTGGACCTGTCCTGCCCCTGCCACTGAGCATCTGTATGTGGAATCGGTCACCCTTGCCTTGGTATTGTTGGCCACCTGGCCTTTGTTCCATCGGCCACGATGACAATTGCTGCTGTGGCCTAAATGGCCCACCTTGAACAAGGTATTGGTGTAACTGGGATATGGGCCTCCTTGGCACTTGCCGTAGTGGCTGTCTTTGCTTTTGTGTCCGTCGGGATTTTCTGAACACTGTCTGCCAAAGTATGTCGCCGTCACTGGGTGGTTTTTAGAAATTTTTTCTGGCGGGGAAGGGGCAGCCACGGATTGCCACGGTTTGCACCGCGCCGTCGGGTCGTCAAGCTGCAGCGACAGCCAGTCCTTGTTGTTCAGCGATGCTCTTCGTGTTTGTAATTGCATTTTTCATTACAGTCTTGAGCATGTCAACAAATTCTGATTTGATATTCTCTGCGAGCGTCGCCCTCCGGATAATGCTATTGACATAACTCTTGAAAATTCAATTGTCAAATGTTCTTGAAATGAATCTCCTCTCTTCTGGGTTGTCGAAGGGCAAATTCAGAATCAGCCAACTCCGGCGGAAAAAGGCACTAAGCAGGGACTCCTAACCCTGCGGACCAAAGAAAGTCCAAGCAAAACTACCGGCGAAATAAGGCATGGCCTACAAGGGCAAAGTGCGGAGCCCGAGGTATCGCCAAAAAAAATATGTTTCTGGGTGGTTTGCGACCGACCATTCGGGCTCCGCACTGCGAGATGGTGAGGTCCTGCTTTCCTTGCCGGCTGTTCTGCTCTGGTGTGTTTGCGTGTGCGGGTGGTGCTTCTTACTGCTTTTTGTTGCCGGAGTTGGCTGATTCCTAATTCTGCCCTTCGACCTCAAGGAAAAAGAATTTTACTGCTACGAGTTCAATTTGAATGGTGTCGAGTAGTCGCCCAGCTTGCTGTCATTTTTTGTTTTCCACCAGGTTTGTCGACTGCAGACAATCATGTACACCCCCCGCAGCTCAAATTCGCATACAATTTTGCTTACACACTCCACCCCCCAGACCAACATGCGCGCCAAGGACAACTATTCCAGCAGCTCCACCAATGTGTGCACTCTAGGAGAAATTTCCACACAACCAACAACTAAACGCAAAAGGAAATAACTGAAACCAAACTAACCACCACCCGCGCCTATTGCGCCCCGCCACTCAAGCGCCTATGGCACCACAACCCCCCCGCGCCTTTGGCGCCTCCCTGCGCATACTGCGCAAAGTGCGTATAGCACGGACGCTGCGCCTATGGCGCCACCCACCCTCGCACATAGCGGAAACCTTGCGCATATTCCCCCCCCCCCGCTATATGGCCCCCCAACCAGCACGCCTATGTCGCTCACACCCCGCGCACGCATATTTGCGCTCCCGACACGCATAGAGCTCGTCGCGTGCATATTGTTTTGCACACCGCGCATAGCGCACACCTCCCACCGTGCATATTACGCAGCCCGCAAACAGCCCCCACCCCCACAGGATGCGCCGCCTCCCACCCGTACAAAGCGCAAACTCGCACAATTACGTATACCTTCCAAATGGGTATCTGCCTAACTCAACCGTCTTCTTTTGGGAATAAGTCTCAAACATGTTTGCGTACATGTTTCGCAATGGCATTTTTGTTGTTGATTTGCAAACCACATGCTCAAAATGCAGGTTTGGTTTACTTAAGCAACAAAAGTAGCCATCCTTCCTTCTTTACCACGAACTTGTCGGTAAAATTGGCGAACACCAAAGGTGTTTTTGATCATTGCGCACAATTGCGCTCACTTCAAAGTGATTTGCAAAAAACTCAAGGCGTTGGACAAGCTTTTGGGATACATTGCAAATACTGCATTTTTCCCATGAACTTGCACAGTTTTGTGAAGAACAGCTATTCTGGACACAGGATCTTCACGCAGTGCGGTTCATTCAGCTCTGTCATCAGGCTTTCTTTTTTAAAATTGCCCTCCACAAAAGATTTAAAATTTATGGCACCTCGTACCACCAGGTTTTTTGACTATTAGCCCATCTGGTGACCAATGGTAATTAGCCACCAGAAACGATGTGGGGAACAGTATAGAAGCCTTTCAAGCTGATTTGCAAGTCCGGTACACGATCGTACAATATCTGGCTCAAGATTTGGCTTTGGCCGGATTGGCCAGGCTTAATTCAAAATTTCACGATCTCCTCAAATACGAGTACCGTGCGGAGTTACACACAGCGATCTGTTTACACCGCTGGACGGCTCATCAAACGAGCTTTCGAATGAGGGGTAAACATGGCCTATGTTCTTTCTTTGATCTTTTGGCTGTGTGAGTGAGCGTGTGCTATAAGCTTCCACAATTTGTTCTAGAAAGGCAACTTTTGGTTTCTACCTCATATGCATTACTACATACGACCATTTTGTAGTACCTTTGGCAGCATTCTGCCCATTACCCCCTGTGTATGGGCTATTAGGCCTGGTACAGTTTCAGAGGGCTATAACCCACAATTTGGAGCCATTTCGACTCACTAGAATCATTTTAAGGAGCACTTACGTGCAAACTTTCATTTGAAAATTATTTTTTTGAAAGTTTTGGTGTTTTTTCCCTTTTCTGGCACTCATATCCATAATGGGAGTGACCATGAGGCACTATGCCAGAGTGGAGTGCAAAGGGATATGCTGATAATGGCAATTTTTCCCTTTCTCAAGATGTCATAGCCGTGTTTTACTCGTACTTTCAAGCGGATTTGTGCTTTTTTTGCGATACTTTGGCACAATTTTACAGCTTTTTGGGTGATGCGGTGTTATTAGACACCCAAATACCAAAATATATACAACACCAAACATGCAGTGTTATTGGACACTCCTCAACAAGCACTATGTGTCCTTTGGCAAATGTGCAGTCTTAAATGACTCAAAACGCAACAAAGTTGCACTTTTGGTTACAAAAATGCAACTCTTGACGCAGAATCTGCATTTCGGCCCTAAATCCTGATAGGGAGTTCCCTCAAAATCTGATGAAGGTCAGTATTTTTTCAGTGGCATAGTCACTGATCACGAGATTTTGTCATATTGCAGTATTTTTTCCTGCTTACCACACCAACCGCATTCTTGCCACCCCGCTTCATTCAGCGGGATCCCCTTACCGATGTAATTCGGAGGACCCAATGGTCATCATCTGCAACACAAACGGTGTCATTCTGCAAGTTTTTATAAGAACCATAGCTCAGAAATGGTGAAATCCAACTCTTTTGACCCACATTGGGATTCCGTGTGCAGATCATTCGCAAATTTTTCTGAATGCGGATCAATCGCAACGTGTTCAGCGAATATTTTGCAAATCTGTTCAAAATTTCAGGGCGAATCATCAAATGGTGCGTGTCACAGCACCATATTCATTGATGATTGGTCGTTTTGTGCAGTCCCACCGTTTCTCTTGCATTTTTGTCATTTGTGACCTTTCTGGTCTAAACTCAGTGTCGCAATATGCGATTTGACCACGTGTGCGCAATATGTGTACATGTGCAATTTCAGTTTTTTGTTGTTGGCGCGAGGATACCTCATTACACTAGTGATGTGATGCAGTATACGCTGCACTTCCAAAAACTATAATTTTTCGTGGGATACCGCTGATGCGAAGGTTGTTTCATTTTTTTGTTGTTTTGCAAATTTTTTATTTTTCAGTGGTGATATCTACACTTTTTATCATAACGGCATCATTTGTAGCGATAGCCACTCAACTTTGCTGGACAATTACAATGCTTGAACCACACTGCATTTTCTCGGCCATCGATCAAGATGACTTAGGCGTGCACATACTGTTATTTTTCTCATAGAGAAGTTTGTGCAGGAGAAATCAACTCCCACTTTGAAATGCCATGAGTACATAATCGCTTTCGGCGAAATATCTTACTTTTCCACCAGCATGGTGCAATTTTAGAGCCAATGGCTCTCTCACTGTGTGAATATTTTCTTATTCTTTCAGAATTTTTCACGCGGAATACTTATAGCAGTACAATATTTGTGTGTGCAGTGTTACCGTTCTAGGTGAGATGTTAGTCCTAATGGGACAGTCCAAAACCAAATAGTGGTAGTGTACCGATGTGGTACCAATGATCTTAAGCCAATCGGCTTGTTTCACAATTGGCACTATGTGCTTTTTGTTCTTTTTCCTGGCCGTTGTAGTAATAATTGGTGCAAAAATGTGGTTTATGAACATAACACGTGCAGAAAAACTGCATTAATTCTCTGTGACGTATATTGCAGGCGTTGTTGACCAACAGGTCGCTTATTCCGTTGAAAGCTTCACGCAAAACGGCAAAACGCCAAAAGGCATAGTTGTAGTGCTTCTTTGCAATTATGCAAAAAAAAGGATTTTTAGTAGTTTTTGGTGGTATATGCCACCACCCACTGCTGTGACGGCTTTACGGCCAACTTGTCGGGGACAAAAAACTCGATTGAGCTCACACTTATCACAGAACATGCCTGCCAGACCACCATCATAGAAGTGGTGGACTTCCGTGTATTTTTTGTGATAGTTATTTTTTTTCTTGTGTGCAATACGCGGATACACACACTTTGCTTTTTGGAGGTATCATGCCTCTGATTGTACTGAAAGGTACAGAGTGATGAATTTCACCGCACTGGTACAATGTTTCCATCCTTTTATGTGTATTCACAGTTCATTTGCGGGTTTTCAAAGTGGGCTAAGCCACACCAACCACAGTTGTTCTGTGAATTGGCAGCAGCGTGCCACAATCCCGCATTTTTTTCTGCGGTTGTACATCTCGTATGATCTTTTTGGCAATATGCCGAATTTTTTTGGTTCGGGTATACACCCAGTAGTATTTTTGTGCCATGCATATTCCGCAAGGCAATGTTTCTGGGCGATAAATCCTACTCCCCATTATTTTTTGGCTAATGCCAACCTCCAGCCTACAGGCTGCACACCCAAGGCACACTGTCTGGCAGTATTATGGAGGCCTTAAGGCAGAAAAGTAACAAGTTGGCCTAATTATTAAGTTGTGCGCGCTGTGTGCCGTGCGTCTTCTTACTGGCGGCATTTACCGCTGTGAAGTCTTCACAGTGCAGCGCGAAGCACGGTGTTGTCGATGGGGTATCCCCAGAGGCTTATACCTCAGAATTGCGGGCAGTAGCCTTAAAAATTGTAAATTTGGCATTTGTGCAAAAATCCTTTGTAAGGTCTTTAGACCAGCCACCACTCCTCTTCCCCTTTACCCCCCTGGGCAAAACATCGCTGTCGCCGGCAGTTGGTTTTATAAATAGGCCTTTCTCCCTGGTCAGATATGACGGCCTCCTTCCACACCCTACCTTTCAATCTTTTCCGATTGTGGAATGAGACCTCCCCGCGTGTCATAGACACACCCCAAATTGGGTGTGGATGGGACTTTTTGGAGTGTAAACCTTCCAGCCCATTTTCCATGGGCTCTTCTACTTCCACCCTTTGCCGCAATAAGTAGGCCACGGCATAAGCGGTTAACCTGTCTTGCGCGTTTCTGGGTTTTTGGGTTCCCCTCTCTTCCTTCCTTTTCTGGTTTTAGACCTTGTGATGGAGAAGCATACCCAAGACTTGCAGTCCTGTTGTACATTCCTCAATCTCAGAGTTCTGCTAGAATCCTTGCTGGCATGGCCTAGTAAGGAAACCGGGAAAAGCCCTGGGAGGGGGATGTGTACCATCAGCATGAACATGGCACTGTTCATACCAGCAGTCTGCAGAATGTACAATGTCATGCTGGAGTGTACTATTCATGTTCTGCAACACAAATTGCAGAATTAGGAGTAGCCTATCCTCTCTCGGATCTGACTTCTCTTTTCACAGGTGGTATTATTGTTTTGTTGTGTTTCATCAGCCCAAAGGGGCAAGTCAAAGATTGAAGATTTGAAACGCGATAGGAGAACACACCTGAAACTGAAGTTCCAAATCCCAACTGGTTTGCCTTGTGCTCTGCGTAATCCCAAAGGCAATAAAATTTTTTTTAGTTAAGTGAAGGACTTTTTTTTGATACTCTCCTGGTTTTGTTGCCAGGAGGACTTTTTTTTTGATACTCTCCTGGTTTTGTTGGCAGGTATTAAGTAGGCCGACAGGCAGTGGAAATAGAGTCGGGGACGTACACTCCAGGACATCTTTTAGTCCCCAAGCAAATAGCGCTGGCCCAACGGATCTCCTTGTTGAACGTCTCTGGCGAAGTGACATTTGCTTCCCACAAAACAGTTTGGTATGTTGGCTGTAGCAACTCTCGAACCAGGGCATCGCAGAGGGACATTGGCGACGGACACTGTCCAAAGCGAAATAGAGGAGGAGGCTATTGAACGCGTTGCTCAAGTCTATTTGCAGAAGGCCCCACCGATCCTCCTTCTTGTGGAAGAGGTCATCGGTCATCTGTTTGCAGGCCAATTGCGGTGAGGCTACACGCGTTGTGTACACACTGTGGGTTCCACCATGCAACTCTACTCAGCACTGTCCACTCTCTCCAGGAAGGCAGGATAGGGGGCATTGTTGTCAATCTTGTAAAGTGCAACCTGTGGGGCCCCTCCTTCACCTCTGCTAGCAACCATGGTAGTTTTCGGGACGCTATTCCACCAGACTGCCGCCTGCGCCAAGTGCCAATTGTCCCGTTTGTGATGGACACCGGCGTCGAGGTCCTTGGTGTGCAACTCTGCATCCTGAAGGTGACTCTTTGCCCGACAAATCTGGCGCAAACGTGTGGATGGT
>CAAHFI011910193.1:0-12408 GCA_900893395.1 Euglena gracilis | reverse complement strand
CAAAAGCCCTTTTCCCAATTCCCCTATGCTAAGGCAGAGCACAAAGCAAGGCGCTGTGAGAGGATTTTCCTTCACAGTCGTGTTCAGTCTTTTCAGAGGTTTATCGTCTTACTTTTAAACAGTCAAAATGTGAAGAATAGAATACCACCTGTGAGGAAAAGAGATCACGCAGGCACGTGTGATATGTGTCGCTTAATGCCATAGGATCTGCCACGATCGTCAGGCTGTGCTAATCACAGCCGTCAGATTGTGACGGATCCGGACTCTGCAGGTTTCCCACAGAGCTGGGATCGTGCCTGGTACACAACCACACCTTGACCATTCCCCAAGGGGTCGGTCAAAGTTAAAATTGTGGAGTTTAACGCGTTTTGAAGCCAGGAGTTGGCAGAGCTTTTCAGTCCCAGGCCACTCAGGAACTGTTCTCAGACAGCAGCACCTGGTAGTGGGGGGGGGGGCTGGACAGAAACTCAGGCCAGAAAGTGCAGGATTTGTGAAGGCACCTGCACATCTTTCACGTCAACCAAAAAGAGTTGATGTCAGCAGTGGAAACAGTAAAACGTCTGGCCAAACCAAACCAAACAGTAATGCTTCATGTGGAGAGCCAGGTGGCTGTAAGTTACTTAACAAAGTGTGGAGGCAGAAAGCCCTACCTAAAATCCATCTTAAAACTCCTCCTGTATCGTTTTCAGGAAAAGCAAATTCCTTTTCAGGTGGTTTGGGTTCCCACAAAAAAGAAATTGTGCAGACTCCTTGACCAGGGAGCAAAGGTACCCAGGGGATTACACCCTAAACCTGAACATCTTTCATCAAACCCTTCAATTTTTCAGAAAAGACATAACCCCAGGGGTGGACATGTTTTGCACACCGAGCAACAAAAAATTTACAAAGTTCATTTGTCGGTACCCCCCACAAAGGGGCTTTTGCTGGTGGATGTTTTGATGGCGGATTTGAGGGACCTCCCCCCAGTTGATGACAACCCTCCCTGGAGCATCATTCCTCAGTGGGTTCAGAGATTAATGTAACACCCTGACCTGACTTGTCTGTTGATCGTACCCCACTGGGCTTGGGCATCATGGTGGCGCCAATTGATGTCAATGAGGCAGCCAGACAGCAAAGTTTTGTTGGTACCCCCCAAATGAGGTCTGTTCACCAACTGCTTGGAGGAGGAGATGCCCCGCCCCAAGGTGGAATTTTGCCTGCTTGATTGTGTCGGGAAAATATTACAATCCCAGAAAGTTTCGATGTCCAGTATCGACACTTACATAAAAAATTCTGGGAAATGTCATGAGATATGGCTCAGCATTCAGGTAATTGGTGGGCCAATTGTTGCACAAAGGGGTGCCCCAGCAGGACTGCACAGTCCACAAGATGCTGAAACCATCCTTGACCTCGCTGCCCACAGCCTCAACGCTGCACGAAATGTATATGCAGCAGATTTTTGTCTCCCAGGGCTTGGGTCATTCGGGTTTTCCCCTCTTCTGGCTCCAATTGAAAGGAAATGGAATTCCAATGTCTGCAAGTATGCCCATTTTTGGGACCCCACTAATTTCTTAGAAAACACCATCAAGAAATCCAAACCCCTCTCACACCTATCTGTGAAGGAGCTGAGAAACAGACTCACCATCTGTTGGAGTATTTTGGCTTTCCACAGGCCCTCCTTGGATTCAGCCACGTGGTGAGCCCAGTCAATAAAGATGAAGTGCCATGGACCCTCTGACAGAAAATTGCACCCAACAGGGGTATGTTCACCATGTACAGGGGGGAAAAATGCCACCCCCAGGTGGTAACCAGTCTGCACGATTTTCACAGGAAATATTTGGAGGGGAAGCAAGTATAAGTTTAAATCATTAACAATTTCCTGGTGAGAAATACAAGCTTACAGCGTTTTCAAAGTGCCTTTTCAATTCTGTGGGATATTCTGAAGAAAAAGGGGTTCACGTCCCTGAAGCCACCACAAACCAAGTGGCTGCCGGTTTTATTTAAATTATTACAATTCTCCAAGGCCCAAGCCCGTAATGCATACAGTGCCATGCTTCTGTTTCCGGGGTTTGGTGGGCTGAGATTCCACACTCTGCTGAGTTCCTTACAAGAGGCTCTGGAACCAAAATTTGGAGGAATATGGTAAACTTTGGGATCACCTCCCAATCCTCCCGGGCTGGCGAAGGCCTCTATGCCCACTGATTTTTGTAAATTGAGTACGAAGCTTATTTTTTCTTCATCACGTCTTCTCTGTTTATATCAATCCTCAGACTTGGCACAAGTTAAACGAATCACCAGTGATTTGGGTAGGGCACCATACATCAAGATAAAACGTAAAGGCCAGAAATTCCACAAGTGAGAAAGAGGTGTCCATACCCCAGTGTCCACAATTAAAAAGATTTATTTCGGTGATGTGTTGTGTGGCAGCAACACGTTCACTCGAAATACCTAATGGCATCGTCCTGATTTCGTTAAAACCCCCTTTCGGGGTTTTCCCATACCAGGGCCTACGATGAACCTGGTGATGTTCGCCATGCGGGACTCGTCGAAACTTGCATCCTTGGTCTCATCCCTCTCCCTGCCCGAAGCCGGGGTGTCATCCTCCAAACAAAATATCTTGAAACCAACTTTATGGCGGTCGGTGGTACGCGGATTGAATCTAACAAAGAAGCTGCGACCACTTCAACAGCTTGAAAACATAATTCCAGCGTTGTTCAAGAGTCATTGGAGGGCCTGCCAACCCCTCACGGTGGATATCCTTAACGAGGCCAGGCGTGAGATGAATAAAAACAGCATCAAACTGTTTGCGCACGTGCTTTTCACGGAATTTATTCGCTTAAGAGGCAAGTTCTAACCATTTGGCATACCAAAGTCAATTGACTTCCACTTGCGATCGGGTCGGGCGCATTTGCGTGACTTGGTTCTAGAATAATCCTAGCGACCAAACTTGAACTGGCGGAACCGTATTGCTCCACCAGGTCATCAAAGGAAACGCGGTAGTGAATTACAAGTGGTCGTGTGGGCTCCTTCTCATCTCTTTAGATGCATTCGACGAATTCCATCTAGATTACCTCTGGGTTTGTGTTCTGGGTTGGCCGTTTTAATGTCCACTAGTACCCGCAGTTCGGAAAAAATTGTCCCAATGTGGTTGGATCACCGTCTCATTAAGGTTTCGCCTTGTTCGCGATTGCGATGGTGCCCTTGATGTCTTTCTGAGGAACCCGTTGACCCTTGGTGGTATTCCGTAGATTCGGGCCCGGTACGCTCGAGCACCAAGCGTATCCTTTCCGGATACTTGTCGGAATCGCAAAATGTCCGGTGAACGTAAATCCTGGACAGGAAACCCGGTCGCAAACCCTGCTGGTCACTTGTAACTCGGGGACTCTCCGGTGTGGGGGTATGTCGTGCATGCATGATGTGACCCACTCCTGGTGTATGGGTTTGGCTCATTCCACGCACAATGGATTTCTTAGTGGAGGCTTGGCTTAATCGCCGTGCTTCCCAAAAATTTGGTTCCCGTTATAGGATATTCACCTGAAAACTGTGTTTGGATTGGGTCAAGGCCAATGGTTGCACAATTCGCGGAATCGTGGATTGTTCAACTCGGGACACGGGTGCTGGTGGTGCATGTGCGGCCAGATTCGGGTTGTAGAAACGCGACTCTGTAAGATTGGCGCGTCTTCGGAAATGCATAGTGCCGAATCGCGGTGTACAACCCGCTGTTGGTTGGACACATTATCCAAACCCACAAAAGTTATGTGCACTTTGCTACAAATGCTCAACAAGTTGTATTTGGCCGCAAATACGGTCAACTTAACCCTTCAAAGCGCGAATACGCTTGCAGTAACGACAAAAGTCATCAAAAAGCTGAATTCTTTCGGAAAATCCTGTAACATATTGGACAAGTTTCCCGTGAGACTCATCCAACAATTGGATTTGCCCTTTTAATGCTTTTACACATTCTGAGAGAATCTGCAAAGGTGGTGTCCCCTTGGTTGGTGTGGTGGTTGGTGCAACTGGTGAGGGTCATCCGACAATACGGTTTGTGGTACCCACGCGCAATTTTTCGGGTTGTGGCTTATGCACAAACGCGGAGATTCGCTCATCCAACCTGGTAATCTCACCGTGCGTGGATCGTGCCTTCCGATTCACCGATTCCTCAAGCCGTATATGCTATTGCAAAATTTTTTGCAAGGTTTATTGACTGCCAGTGAGCATTTTGCCAAAAAAAATGCCTTGAAATCGGGATTCATGGTAATCTGGGAACTGGAACCTTCAGAAAAAGTCTGCATTTCCGCTACTTTGGTAAACACCGGTGCATAACGGGTCTGAAGTTCCCCAACAGCAGTCTGAATACCGCCAACGTCCGGAACTTGGTTGGAAAGCGCGGAATAGCTTTGTTGCAAGCCAGCAACGGCCCAGTTAATCCCTTAATGTCGGATCGCAACTGCAACTGCAAGGAATACTGCCCCTTGTGCTATTTGCGCCAACTTTCGCGCTCAGATTGGATGGTCCATCCCGATTCGCGTCACGATAGCAGGTTTTCAGCTCCAAACAGGAAAGTGGCTGCCCCAACTGCCGCACATACCGGTGGGGAGGAAAATTCTCGTTTGCTGGTGGCTGGAATTGGAGACACTTTTCCGTTTCATCGCACATCTGCATAACAAAGTGTTGCAATTCATTAAACGTTGCGGACAGTGTGGTGAAATGGAGCATTTACACAAACCCACCGCTGTTGGTTGTTGTAAACGAGAAATCTCGTGCATGCAACTGTTGTTGCAAATGCAACAAAGCGGATGACAGGAATCCATTTGTCCGGATAACTGTATTAGTGAGTCATGCAAGTTCAGAAACTTGGAGTCATTACGCATTTCTGTTTCATGCATGTATTCCGTTTCATGCGTGTATTGCCGGAAGTTTTGTGGGTGTTTTTGGCATATTTTGTCAAACGTTTCATGAAAGTTTGCAACGTTAATACCCGCACCTTCGAAATTCCTCTGGCAATACTTTCCAAGTTCCTGCAAGTAATTACAGCAGTATTACAGCTTCGTGAAGACATGTTTCTGGTTTTCTACATCAAAATGAAGCACTTTGTTCAGTGCGGCTGCACAATCTGCAACGCATTGTTGCACATGGTTGAACTGTCTCACAAGCGGGTGATCCCCTGGAAGCTGATAAACGATATCCTGCACATACTCGGCAGTGAGGGGCTCCCCAGTGCCCTTCCCGTAGCCATCCATGGGTTGGGATGTACCAGAGAGCTCTGGTACAACTCGGCGAGTCTCTGGTGGCCAAGGTAGTGCCGGATAGCACCCAAGATTGGGTGGTGGTGGCAAAGCTCTGTAAAGGCTTGCCGGTGGAAGAGCGGAAGGTGGTTGAAAGAAACACGGTGTTTCTAGCCCACCATCACCAGAGAAGCCCGGTGGCAGAATCAACACGGGTCTCTCCGGTGTGCGCAGTTGCACCACTGCCGCAGACAGAGGCGAATACCCCCGTTGTGGCAAGGTAACTGCAGAAGAGGCTGCATTGCCTTTGACGCCAATGAAGTTGAAGGCTCATCGCCGAACACTGTCAACGATGACAGATGTTGCAATCTTGCCCAATTAACCAACTGTGCCTCATCGGCGTGTGAACAGGAAGCACTTCAACATAAAAGCTTCCAATCCCCTGTTTCTTGGTCAATGTCATGCAGAGATGCCTGTATTAAGGCATAGTTTAATTGATGGTTGGGGCCTTGATTTGCATCTTTCTGTTGGAAAAAATTAGCAAAACCCACAAAATTAAGCCAGCACCAGAGGGGCTGTAACGGGTAATACCGTACAGAGCTTTCCGAAGCCTGCTCGTCTGCTTAGACACCGACTAGAGGGCTGAAGCTGACACTGCGACTGTGTAATAACGGTGCAGAGGCTCTTCGCTGCCAGTCAGCGTGGGATCGTAACCAACATATTACCAAGTGAATTAACTGGTAGCCTTTCTTTCTGTGAAGTATGTGTAGGATCGTAACCAATCTGCTACCAAGTGTACGTCTGATTCCCAATTCTCCTTGTCCCAATTCCCAAAATGCCTTCATTTCGCCTTGTCGAACCTACTTTCGAACCGAAAATCAGAGTAACAAAAAAGCCCTTTTCCCAACTTCCCAGCAAGCAAACCACGGAGCAATGCAGGGAGGACAGACTGAATATCCAAGTCCAGTCCGGAGAAAAGGAAAGACAAACAAGGAAAAGAATACCACCTGTGGAGAGAGAAGGGGCACCCATTAGGATATCCCAATAGGATCTGCTTCCATCCTACCTTCCTCGACGGAAGTGGACACAAGCATACGCCTGGTACACACGCTTCCACCACTCCAACACTGTCAATATCTGGCCAGTTATTTTGATATCTGCCTGCTGTTCGCACCCGTAGGCACTAACCCGGGCTCAAATGGGAGTAACTACACCGGGGATCGCAATGGGAACCCCCAGTCGGTTTCCAATTTTAGGCCCAAATCACGGTTTCCCAGAGGACCCGGTATGGGTATTCAGGCCGCACTGACATTTGGAAGTCGTCTTCCACCCATCCAGACCTGTCGGTATCTGGCTAGTTTTTTGATTCCTGCATGTTTTAACACCCGTAGGTACTAATCCAGACAGCACATTCCGAATAGCTATACCGGGGATCTCAAGGAGAACCCCCGATCCTTTTCCATATTCCGTCCAAAACATGGTTTCCCACAGGCCCAGGTGTGGAGACCAGGCTGTACTGACCTTTGGGGTCGTCTTCCGTCAATCAAAAACTGTCGGTCTTGCCAGTTTTTTTGATATCCGCACGATTTACACACCTGTAGCACTAATCCGGCCAGCACATCGGAATATCTACGCCGGGGAAAGCAATGGGAACCCCCAGTCGGTTTCCAGTTTTAGGGCCAAATCACGCTTACCAAGAAGCCCCGGTATGGGGACCAGGCCGTACTGACATTTGGGGTCCTCTTCCAACCCTGTCTATGTCTGGGAAGATTTTTTATATCTACATGTTTTTCACTCCCGTGGGAAGTAATCAGGCTGGAACATCGGAATAGCTTTACCGGGGATCGCAACGGGAGCCCCAATCGGTTTCCAGATTTCGGGCCAAATCACGGCTTCCTCTAGGCCCGGGTATGGGGACCAGGCTGTTCTGACATTTGGGGTCGTCGTCCACCCCTCCAAATCTGCCCATATCTGGCTAGTGTTTAGATATACGCACATATTTCGCCCTCGTACGCACTAATCCGGCCGGAACACCGGAATGGATATACCGGAAATGGCAATGGGAGCCCCCAAACGGACTCCAGTTTTAGGGCCAAATCACGGTTTCCCCAAGGCCCCGGTATGGGGACCAGGCTGTGCTGACATTTGGGGTCGTCTTCCACCCCTCCAAAAACGTCCATATCTTGCTAGTTTTTTTTAATATCTGCATGTTGTTCATACCCGTAGCACTAATCCGGCCGGCACACCGGAATACCTATACCGGGGGTTGCAATGGGAACTCCCAACCGGTTTCCAGTTTTAGGGCTAAATCACGGTATCCAAAGGCCCGGGTACTGGGATCAGGCGGTACTGACATTTGGAGTCGTCTTCCACCCCTTCAATACTGTCGGTACCTGGCTATTTTTTTTGTTATCTGCATGTTTTTTTTACACCCGTGGGCACTAACCCGGCCGGAACATCGGAGTAGCTAAACCGCGGGTTGCAATGGGAACCCCCAATCGGTTTCCAGTTTTAGGGCAAAAACACGGTTTTACCTGGGGCAGGCTGTCTGGCACTTGGGGTCGTCTTAAACCCCGCAAAAATGTCCATATGCAGCTAGATTTCTATATTCGCATGTTTTTCACACCCTTTGGCACTAATATGCCCTGCAAATCGGAAAAGCTACACCGGGGATCGCAATGAGAACACCGAACCTGTTTCCAGTTTTAGGGCCAAATCACCGCTTCCCAAAGGCCCAAGTATGAGAACCAGGCCGTACTGACATTTGGTTTCGTCTTCCACCTCTCCAAAAACGTCGATATCTTGCTAGTTTTGTCATGTGCGCATGTTTTACACACCCGTAGGCACTAATCCTGCCGGCACATCGGAATACCTACACCGGGGATTGCAATGGGAAACCACAAACGGACTCCAGTTTTAGGGCCAAATAACGGTTTCCCCTAGGCCCGGGTTTGGGGACCAGGCTGTACTGACATTTAGGGTCGTCTTCCACCCCTCCAATACTGTCGGTACCTGGCTATTTTTTTTGATACGTGCATGTTTTTCACACCCGTAGGCACTAATCCGGCCGGCACATCGGATTAGCTATACAGGTGGTTGCATTGGGAACCCCCAATCGGTTTCCAGTTTCAGGGCCAAACGCATCTTCCCAGAGGCCCAGGTATGGGGACCAGGCTGTCTGGCACTTGGGGCCGTCTTACACCCATCAAAATGTCGATATGCGGCTACTTTTTGTTATATGCGAATGTCTTTCACACACCTTGTCACTAATCTGGCCGGCACATCGGAATAGCTACACTGGGGATCGCAATGGGAACCCCGAATCGGTTTCCAGTTTTAGGGCAAGAACAGCTCCTTTCAATGTGTGCACTGTATTAGAATATCCGCCGAGCCAGATTTCCATTGTGGATGTTTAGTCCAAACACGAACACTAATCTCGATTTCGCGTAACCATACACTTGGTTGCGGTTCGCAATGCGCGACCGTACATCCAGTGCTCAAACAACGGGGTATTGCCCTATTGTTTTAAACCACCAAATCCGTGTCACACACCTCCTCCTCTTCGATCTGGCATTATATGGACTGGTATTAACCCATTGAATCCATCGACCCTTGGGAATGCCCCTTGGGAGTGTGGTTCACACACCCTTTGCCTACGTTTGCGGATCCCTGAATTGTGTTACCTCTCTTCGCCCCGCGAACCAGGTCAACACATACGCGATAAGCGTATGGAACGCATTTAATTTTGGTCAATAACGTAGTTTGGAGAAATGGTTCTCCAAAATTACGGAGTTGCACTTCGATTTGTCGTTGGAGATTGATGTGTTTTCATTACGAGCGCATGCACGCTTGTCGGGATGTTGGTCGCGGCATTCTAACACATTTTTTGAAATTTAGGGGTGATACGGTGCTATGGGTGCACCCCCCCTCAAAAGTCTCCCTAATTGGTGGGAAAAAATCCTCCGGGATGAAGCGTGGGACCTCTCCTAATACAGGTCAATCCGAATGCGGATTGGTTTCACCATCTATTCTATGTGTGTTTTCATCTGTGGGATTTACCCGCTGATGTACCACTATTTGTGGATTTTTGTGGCATATTATTACACTTGTTAAAGAAAGAATTTTTCGCGTTTGTTTCTTTGACACATTCGGGATATATGATTTGCGCGTGCCAAGATACCTTGGTACCAATGGGGATTTCCCACCCTCAGCGCAGATTTCTGCGGTTATTGAGAGTGCGGATCAACACCCCAAGTCTGCTGATAATTGTTCACGAATTACTCGCGAATGCCATCGTGTGTTGGACAACCCAGTTTACGCCTGAGACATCGACCCCGCGATTCGCGGTCCGTTCAGTGTTTGCAAAACCGAGCTCAAGGATGACGCTAAGTCCATTCACCGGAAATTCTTCCGTTGTTCTGGAGAACGCGAACAGGCTCTCAACGAGATGACTAAGAAGCTCATCCAGCGGCAGTGGATTACCTTCCAAGAGCGAGTGGACATCACAAGCTTTCGTGGTGCCCAAACCCGCTGACAACTCTGGTCAGAAGAGGTGGATGCTGGTGCTGGGTTACGGTTACCTGAACTCCCAAACGAAGGATGACACCTTCCCGTTACCGCTGATCGGGGATTTGATCACCAGACAATCGGATAACCGGTAGTGATCAATCTTTGATCCAGAACACCGTTTTCATCAAATGCATTTGCATCCTGATTCGCAACCATACACGGCATTCGCAACTTCCAGGGGTGTGTACCAATGGACGGTACCAATGGACTTCCCATGGATGTTGAGAATGGCCCAGACATGCTTCAACGCATGATCCAGTGGGTTTTGCGCTATTTACCGTTTGCTCTCGTATACATCGATGATGTGCTGGTGGGAACTCAACCACCATCCGCGAAGTCGGGCGAGGATATCGTCGAACCACATTATCGCGATGTGGGGGCCGCATTATCCGCTTTCAATAAGCATTTGCTTTTGTTATGGTTTCCAAAATACACCTGTTTCTCTAAGTTATAAAAATAAGTTTTGCAGGCATTTTCTGAGTAACGGGCGGTGTAAATTTGCCCCCAGTAACACGGAGTCTATTAAAAAATGGACTCCTGAGGTCATTAAGACCTTAACACACTATTAAAGGGATTTTTGGGATTTGCCCAGTATTACGCGATTTAAATGAAATATTTCGCGAAAATAACGGTACCCTTAACCCGACAGCTCAAAAATCGGACACCGATAACACAAAAGTTCTTTGGGAGGACCAAATGCGCGGGGCTTTGAAAAAAAACAAAGACTTGCTCCTCGAGAACGTCGTTGTCGATATCGCGGATCCATACAAACCGTACGTCCTGGAGGTCGAAAGCAGCAACAACGTTGTTGCTGGGGTTCTTAGTCAGCATAATGCGGCGAATGAACAGCGACCTGTCGCCTTCCTCAGTAGGAAGCGACAGGGAGACAACGGAGAAGGGCAGCTTAAATGGAGTATTCGCGAAAAGGCGGCATATGCCATTGCGCTTTTTTTGCAGAAATTCCGTAGCTGGATAGCTAACAGCTTGTCCCAGATACTCGTGTTGAAGGATGATGAGAGCCTTCAACACTGGTCTACCGAGGACCTGAACAAGGCCGTGTCATCAGTCGGCAGAAGATGCCGAGATGCCGATGGCATGAACTCTTGAGCCATTTTAACTGGTGGTCGTCTACACCCCAGGTCATACACAAAAGTTGCGGATCCTCTCAGCCGGGCTCCCTGGTATTACTCTGGGAATCAGGACAAGGGTGATGCGCCTTTTCATGGCAGTCATGGGGCTGAGCAGTTCGCACGTCGATCAGACGCTGCGGACGACATTCTCGATTCACTACCTGCTTCCCGGGTATACCACAGCATCGCTATTTCACCATTGAGTGGAAGGCGCCGGCGTAGAAGCACTGCCGGACCCCGCTTTTATGTGTACGGAAACTCCTACCCCCCTATTCGTCCGCGAATGGGATTTTTTTGCGTGACCGTATATAGAGTACCATTGTGAATAGAGTCCGTAATTGTGAGTCCATAGAGAAATAATCTCTATCACCATTGCGAGTTATTTTATGAATAATTCTGGTTCTAAATATTGTATGCCCCAACACCTGGTTGAAGCTGTCATTTTGAGCTATCACAACTGCGGTCACCCTGGGGCACACAAACTGCTTTCACTGGTGGGTTGCAGTACTGCTCAACCCTGAGTGAAAAAGAGTTATCTACGCGCCGTTTGCAAATTTCGCAACTGCGCCAAATTTGTCAGGCTGTGAAAACACGCAGAGGTACCCCCACCGGATATTTTGACCTCCCTCTGCAGGGTTTTTCTTGAACTTGAACCTTGCAAAGGAGCAGATGACAGAATTTAGGTTACATTTTTGTTGTCGTCTGTCAGTTGAGTGGGAACATAGCAGCCATTCCATTGTTGAGAGCCCACGTTTTGGCATCCATATTACTCGAAAAATGAAACTGCTCATTCGGTATACCGAATGAAATAGTGAGTGACCAAGATGACTTCATCTCTTCCCGGTTTTTCACAACTTTGTGCGGTTTATTCGGCATTGAGCAGCATTTTTCCATTACATAACGCCTAAAAGGCAATGGTAGAGTAAAGGCAGCCGTGAAGTCCGTCGTCAATATGCTAAGCCTTTCACTGGCTGACTGGGGTAAGCATTGGTTATCCGTTCTTTATTGGAGTTGTTTTTACATCAATACCTTGACAAGGTTGGTTTAACCACACTCACCGTATAAAATGTTTTTCGGACGAAGCACCCCTGCCTGGTTTCCCATAGGCCCAAGTATGGGGACCAGGCTGTACTGACATTTGGGGTCGTCTTCCAACCCTCCGCAAACGTCCATAGTTTGCTAGTTTTTTGATATCATCATGTTTTTCACACCTGTAGGCACTAATCCGGCCGACACGTCGGAATACCTATACCGGGGGTTGCAACAGGAACTGTCGGCTGCCGCTGGCGTCGGCAGCCAAAAATTTCCCAGAAGGTTCCCAAAAGGGAGTTAGAAAAGGACTGGAATTTCACGGTGGGTAGCACAGCTTCACCCAAACCGTGCCCCAGGCCCAGGGAGATGTCTCTTTTGGCCCTCGCCACAAGAGGAACCCCCTTGTGACTCCCTGTGCCGCCACAGGTCGCGGGTAGCTTATACTGTGGATGTAAAGTACAAAAGTGTGCGGA
>CAAHFI011910042.1:0-10073 GCA_900893395.1 Euglena gracilis | reverse complement strand
CCCCCCCCCGAGCTGCTAAATAATATTCCGAAAGTTTACCAAGCTTGTGACAGTTTTAGGCCATGGATTGACAGTTTTGGTCCAAAAATGGTCACCGGCCGGAATTTTGTTTACAAATGGTGAATTTTGGGCAAAATGAGGACAAAATTGCAAGGAAAACGTTTATTCTTTTGGTTATGGAGCTTTGTTTCCCCGTTGAAATACAACCCCCCCGGAGGGTTTTGAAATCCCACCCAAATATAATGTTGGGGTGGGGAGTGTATATTTTTGCGGGGTCTTGCTGAGGGGTGCTTGGTTCCAGCCTTCCTGCTCCCAAGGCGTCTGCCGCCGAACTCCAGCATACTGTGATGCGATTTATCTTCAACCCACAAGTACGCCCTTGTGTGTTTCGCTTGCATGACAGGGTTTTCAACTGCTCTAGCATGGCAAGTATCGCATTCTCACGCTGGAAAATGTCCTCTCCAGGAAACTGTTATGTGACATGTGGGCCATCGTGCTCTGTTGTTGTCAGAGTTGTCAGAGTTGAAAGTTTTCAGTGGGGCTGTGACAACTTTTGATACTGACAGGTTGGTCGGTAGCAGACAGTTCCCCGAGCAGGACCCTAGCAGGTCGGGTCGATCCATTCCTGGGTGTTGCTCTACCACGATTCCAATGAATCCCCAATGTGAGAGGTTGGCTGTCAGAATTTCAACGCCATCGGTCCACAAATGCCAGTGCACCAGTGGACCTTCTGGGCGTGTTTCAATTTTCCAATTGTTCAACGTCACACACAAAACAGCCATTGCAGTCCAAAATCCTTCCCACTCTCCCCTGTGCAGCCCCGCAGCGTATTGGAGGTCAGCCTCGGGGAGCAGAGCGTCCCCCACCAGGATCTCGTCATCGCAGAGAAACCGTGCGCGGCTGAAGTGGAAGACGAGTTGGAGGGGACAGCCGACCCAGCCGAGGGGGAGGAGTTCACGGAGGACCTGCTCTACGACAGTGCGGGGTCCATGTCGGAGGACATTCTGGACCTCAACGTATGGACCTGTCGGCCACCGCCGCCTCAATCGGGCTGACTTGCTTCGAATTGATGGTCCTGGGGAGAACTGGCCAGGGTGCTCTTCCATTCAGGCTGCGGAACCGGATGCTGACGTGGGCGACCTGGTCTGTGGCTCTCCGAAACGGCAAAAGGCAGGTTCATTCACGGAGCTGGTGTTCCCTCCAAACCATCTGGTGTGCGACACCAGACCTGCCTTGGGTTACGAACTTTGTTCCCAGAAATCATTTTTGTTCACAAAAAAGGCACACCCATCCAATGAAACTCCTTTTTTTTGGACCATTTCTTCCACATTTGTATTTTTCAATATTTTCCCGGATATTTCTCCGCACTCTGATGCAGTCCTCAATGCAAAAACAAGGGATGGCTGACGTTTTCACGTGCTTTTCACAGGCAGCCAATGCTGATTTCCTTGAAGCAGATTCGCATTGCGATGACGCCCTTTCCAGGTGTTGGTCTTAGTGACGAAGGTGAAAGCAGAAATGACGAACGTTCGAGGCAGGCCCTTCGAGAGGATTTTTCATTTGGGATACCTTTGCAAACGTGGAAGGAAACGGCTCTTTGATTCTAAAATGTCAAATCTTGTTAAGGAGAGTGGATCTGCTCGAGTGTTGTGAAAGACAAGGAAGAGTATGCGGTCCTCTTATTGGATTATCCACAGGAGTGATGATTATTTTACAGATTCTATTGTCGTTTTGTGGCAAATGTTGTTTTCAAGAATGGCCATCATTTCTGAAAGCTTTGAATGGTCTCATTGTTGTGCATTTTGAATCAAATGCGGTTGCTAATGCAACAATTTCTGCATCTTGCCTGCAGCGTACAAACATAATTCACCCAAAACGTCAACCCCATATCACTGGGACAGTTGAAAGCACCTAGTGGGGAACCCCTCTGTGTGGGGGGGGGTGCTAAAAGGTTTGCAACCCCCCCACCCACTGCGACAGTTGCAGTTGAACCCTTTTGATTGCATTCCGAGGCATTGGCAATGCAACACCATTTTCCAGAGGGATCCATGTCATTTTTGACCGTTGTACTGTTTGGGCTCTCTTCATCCAAAATGGGTTAGATTTTCTGTGCTTTTGCTCCCAGTAAAAAGTCTATTTTCATTCATGGGCAGCAAGTGCCACTCAATTCTCACACCAGCAGAAGGGATATGGATACATTCCCCCCAAGCCGCCCCCCCAAAGGTGCCTCCACAGTCGGCCACCCCCAAAGGGCCTCTGCCAACCATCCATGACAGGACACACCTGGCACCAGGCGTTGGCGGGTCAGTGTGGGAGCATTGTTGCTTCTCACCAGGCAATACCAGGCAGCCGAGCTGTTCAGTGGCCCAACGGTCTATTTCTGGAGCTTTTTTCCAAGCGTAGACCTCCCTGCATTGCTTTGCAGATTGTCTCGGGCTCAAAGAGAGGTGCGAAGGCTGTTGGAATCGGAGCCGCTCTTGACAGACGAAATGCTCCAGTCCAGGGTATTGCTTTACCCCACACCAGGTTTGATAAAGAGAGGGCGTTAAAGTGCCCCCCCCCTTGACAGGGGTTGTGTAATCCCCCCTGTACCCTCCCCTCTCTGAGTTTTTTAAGCGTTTTTCGACAAAAATTCCCCCCCCCAAAATACTGGACTGGATAGAGTTAGTTTAACAGTTATTATATATTAGAGTGTATTCTCCCTGCCGACAAGAATAGGGTATTGGCCAGATCCAGCCTCCAGCAGGCTGGACCCCTCCCCCAAACCCCCTGGGGGGGGTCCAGACAGCAGTTTTCCACCCTGCTTGTTGGACCTGGGGTTCTTAAGGAATTCCGTGGATGGGACAAAGCTGAACTGTTTGCAGTGCAGGCTCATGGTCAGTCAACAGGGAAAGTCAGTTGAACCTGATATTAAGCCCAACGAAGGTAGCAATTTTTGGCATTTTGGGGGAGTAATGAGTTGCGCCCATTTGCGTTATTCCAGGGACTTAGGCGGCCGGATTCGCACTAATCTTTTTTATGTTGATTTTCGCATTTGCGCAAATTTCCGATTTTTTTGATTTCGGCTTTATGGCCCCGGGGGGTTTGAAAACACGGTGACAAGACGGTGCAAAAAAAAATGAGCAAAATTATGTTTTTGGCGGTATGACCCTGGGACTTTGGCAAAAAATGCTGTTTAGGGGGTGAAAATGGGCTCTGCATGTCGAAACCCCCGGGACCTTCCCCCCGGGTGTGAAAAAAAAAACACAGGAACGGGACCTTTACTGCCCTTGTTGCTCCTTTTGGCTGTTTCCCGGGGTGAACCTGAGCTCCCAGCAGTGTGCATCCTGGGTGTTTGCCGGATTGTTTTGCTTGCGGCGCCTTGGTGTGGTGTTTTTGGGTTGTTTGTTAAGTGCGGGGAGGAAGTGCCGGGGGGTGTGGGTGTGGTGTGACCAAGCCGGCGGGAAGGATGCAGGGGAAGGAAGGTGAGTGTGGGGCGTTTGGCAAGGGATGCGCAGAGGGGAAGGAATAGGGTCCACAGGGAATGAAGGGGACAGGTGTCTCCCACCCCACTTGCACCCCGGGATCCGCACAACCATTTTTGAGGCAAAGAACCCAGCGGAAGAAGCCCAACCCTAGCAGGTCAAAATTGTGTTTATTTGCGCAAATGCGCGCACCAACATAATTATGCTGGTGCGCGCATTTGCGCAAATAAACACAATTTTGTCTTTCAAGGCATGGGCTTTGCCCATGATGCCGTCGATAAACGGCGTGACAAAGGGGCCGTGATGGCGCGGACCAGCGGGCCGTCCAGAAACATATTTTGGTGGGTTTGTCACACTGTTTGTCGACGACGCAAGCTTATGGGCGCAAATGTGCGCACAAACACAAATCCGTTTATGCGCGCATTTCCACCCACCAACACAGTTTGTGTTGGTGGGCGCAAATGCGCGCATAAACACAAAGAAGAAGGGAGGACAGAAACACAACTGTCAAACACCAGCAGCAGATGTGGTTCATGTGCACCAATGCGCGCATCACGTTGTTTGTGGGCAAATGCGCAAATGAACAACATGAAAAAAATTGCGCAATTTGCATCTCGTTCATTTGTGCATTTGCGCCGAGAAACAACGTGATGCGCGCAAATGCGCAAATGAACCACCAATGGAGTTATAAAAAGCGGCTTCATTTGGCCCTCCAACAGCTACCTGTAGTGGCTTCTGGACGGGTTCAACCCAAATGACTGCGTCGTCTCCTCCGGCACATGGTATTAGGGTGCCGTTTCTGGTCCATTGACAGGTCCCACAAAGGATGGAGACAGAGGACCTCCCGAAGGTGGGTGCGCAGCTACCCGATAACGGTGCACATCCGCCGGCACCGATTTTAGGATCCCAAGGGCCCTGCCACTGGCCTGCGGCCTGGGCTCCGCTGTTGCAGCAACATCAGCTGCTGATGCTTCAGCACCCACCAGACCGGAATCGACCTCCCCAGCGCACAACAACACCCAGTTTTAGCAGCCACGTTATACCCCGCAACCGGGGGGACGACGTGGTGCCAGTGCATGGCAACCAGCAGCTGGAGAGATAGTCCTCAAACACCCGTTATTTTGGGTGCAAGGAAGTGTTGAACTTTTACCACTGGATTGGTGGCATTAAAGCGGTGGGACTCACTCCCCCCAAATTATGCACAAAAACTGATGTGTTTTATTATTTTTAAGGGGGAAATGGTGGATAATAACCAGAAAATGGACTCCGGCCCGACGCATCCCAGGTATTTCAGGTGCCAAATTTTGATTTCTTGTAACGCAGTAAAGTTGCAGAAAAGGTGTCAAACAGTCACAGGTCGTTGCACGTTATCAAGTCATTATGTTTAATTGCCAAAAGTATGAGGCCAAAACAACTGGCCGTGTGGGCCGGGGAACAGCAGTACAAATGTACACATGTAAGGCAGGCAAATTTTCGCCCGTCAGATGCCGTGTTCCAGTGATCATTACACACTACCTCTCACCACAAATTTCATCACCACATATCCGTTGTGCAAATCAAATGGTTGGCGTGTGGAATTGCGTTTGCCAGCCATCACGGACGAGGAGATGGTGACGCACAACTGATGTGTGTTGGTGCGTGCATTTGCGCACACAAACACACTTTGTTTGTGTGCGCTAAGGCTCGCTCAAACTCACTATTTTGAAGCGATTGTTTAAATGCTTGTTCGCGCATTTGCGCAAATGCGCGCACAAACGTAATTTTGTTGCGTGCACCAACACGCCTATCGCGTTCAAAAGCCTCGTAGGATCGTGGTAATCATCAGTGTGCTTTAACACAGACATGTTGTTTGTTGCCTCCCATTGCAAAAACCATCTGCATACCAGTTTCCCCAAGGTGTTGGTGCACACATTTGCTCGCACAAACAATTTTTTTTGTGGGCGCATTTGCACCACACACATGTATTTTTACTTTCAATGTTTTGCGTTTTGTGGGCGCAAATGCGCCCATGAACAAAATTGTTTTTATTTGCGCAAATGCGCGCATAGACACACATCAGTTGAGTGATGGTTGGTTGACGTAGTCTGCGGTATGTGATGTGATAAGGCTCCGTGTGTTCTTACGGGCGACTGTAGTATCCAAACCAGTTCAGCCAGCATTTCAGCACCAGTCCAATAGTCGTATTGCGGGTGTGTGTTTCCCACCTGTTTGACACACAAGAGCACCAATCTCACCCTCGGCCCTATTCACGTCACTCGGTAAGCAGCATTTGCACCAAACCACCTGGGGTTACAACCCTCAAATAGGGGGTTGTAATAGTTCATAAACTGTTTTCCGTGTGTCAGGGTACAGGGTTCCAGAAAAATTTTGAATTTGCGCAAATGCGCCCATTTCAAAGAAATAACCCTTAAGTGCAAATCCGGCCGCCTAAGAGGGGGGGTTTGATACCCGCAATTTTTCCACAATTTCCGCATTTTTCCACAATTTTCCCGCATTTTTCCCCTTTCCGCAATTTTTCCACGTTTTGAGCTGTTTCCAACAAAAAAATTCAAATAACATGACTTTTGTAAAATTGGAACCGCTGATTTTATAAATATGTAAATTTTTTGGTCGAAAAATACGAAAATGACAAAAATTGACAGAAGGAAGTTTGGTCTGAGGTAAAAATCTGGTCCAGCTTGTAGAACTTTTCGAAGTCGAAAATTTTTTCCCAGCAGAATTTGGGAAAACGTAAAAACTACCAAAAGTTGCCGAAATTTGTAAAATTTGGCAAATTGGCAAATTCTGGCAAATTTGCAACAAAACAGCAAAAAAAGCACCTGGGTTCCCTTGTGCAACGCTCAAAAAAAAAAAACGGCCGGCAGGCTGAATTATATTAATCATGTTGTTGTTGCTGCTGCTGCTGCTGCTGCTGCTATTGTTGTCGTTGTTACATTGTGCATTATACTGTACATAATAGTGACATAATACAACAATATAATAGTAATAATACAAGAGGAGTTTGTCAAAATCTAGGTAAAAACCTGATATGGAATAAAATCCTAGAAACCCCGAGGCTGATCATGTTTTTTTTTAGAAACTCCGAGGCTGCTCATGGTGTGCAGTACCATGTGCTTGCAGTATTTAATGAAAATGGAGTAATACTTCAAAAATGAAATGTGAAATATGAATAGAGTATCCATAAAGTATAATGGAAATATAAAATAGAATCATTTAGTATTTCTTTTATTGACATTCGTACGTCTGTATTCCTTCTGACACCATTCCTCCTCCCCAGATGCCCATCTCCCTGCGACGCCAAAAAAGGGAACCCAAGCCAGTTCTAAGGCGGCATCAGCGGCCAAAGCCCAAGCCTCAGTGTGTTTGCGCTCTGCGCTAATGCAAAGTTGTGTTGGCTGTTCAGTTGTTGTGTTTTTTGACGTCGCCCACGGCATTCATTGAGCTGGTGGTCTGCGGTGCAGATTTCTGCTCTTGGAATTTGCCTGCGAGGAAACAGTTGTACCCTTTTGGGGGTTGTTCGGGGCCGCCTGGCAAAAGAAGGGGCTTTTTAGAGCTCTTGGGGCAGCCAAACCCAGTCCTCAAGATCGAGGGGGGGGGCATACCATGTCTGCCTGGGGATTCAACAGCCATGCCCTTCCCCCGCAGAGCTTGTCATGGCAAGCTTGTCATCATTGTTTTATGAGCTTGTCTGCGGGAGTGGTGACCCCCAACAGGCTTGGGCGTCGGTGGTGGGGGCGTTGGGAGAGGGTCCGGGGGTATGGACAGCCATATCCCCCACCGGTGGCTGACCCCAGTGCCGTCGCCGCCCAAGCCACCCTCCCCGACTTCGGGGGTTGGGCGGCTTTTCTCCGCCCAACCTCCTGCCCTCCGTCTTTCCTGTGCCCAGGCCCAGCCACTGCATTCAGCCTGTCAGCCCAACAAGTTCCGGCGTCCGGCCTCTAAAGGTGGCTCCCTGCCCACCGTCGTTCGGAGTTCCTTCGGAGTGCGAGGGAGGCTTTCCAGTGATAGCAATTGACCAGGGGCTGCATGAAAGGTTCAAACAAACTGCAGTCCCCCCCCCCAATGTCAAACGAACACCCCCTGTTTGGGACACGACATCTGTCGGCCTAAAGTTTGTTGGACACGAACGGGGTTGAACCCTTTCTCAAAACATTGAGGTGTATGTGACGTGAGAATTGCTGGGTTGCGACGCATGAGGTACCTTTTTCAAATGCAGTTGCTGTGTACATTGTTCAATCCTCCAGTTTGTCAGAATGTGCGTGCATTTGTGTGTGCGTGTGTGCGTGCGGGTGTTGTGTGCATGCGCTTGAGTGCGTACGTGCCCGCACGCTTGTGTGTGTGCGGAACTGATTGGTTCCATTTGTTTCTTTTTGAAACATGCTTTTTCTCAGGTCAGGGCTATGGTGATTCATGGATCCACCCACGAAATGGAGACAGGACGAGCCTTGCCCATTGCAAGTGGAGACCCACTCCTTCCCAAAGCAGGTGTGAGGCCTGTTGTACCATCTAATCCTTGCCAGATTAGTTTTGGGCATGTGCTCCGTCGCATGTTCGTTGTGAGCGAGGTTGGATATGCGCTGTAGCCCATACCATCTGTGCATGCCATCAACCCGGCAGAGACAGCCGGTGGATCTGGGGTCGTTTGCTCCTCCACCGCCCTCCCACCCTCCCCCTCCCAGGCAGTTTGGCAGAGTCGCCAGAGGTCATCTCCGTCTGCAGTTCCGTGGGGCCCGCATGGTCATCCTCCCCGTCCATGGTCCCCCCGCACTCGTTCGAGGGAGTCGGTGGTGGAAACGCGCCGGGAGCGTTCGGCTGCTCGGAGGAGACACAGGTAGAGGTGTGCTTGTTTTCATTGGACGACAATGCAGTGCAGAATTTTCTCTTTGTGCAATTTTTTTTATGGTAGTGTCTTTGCCCATTCGAATGTCCCTCTTTTGTTCTCTCCCCCACTTTTCGATGATTGGTTGAATACTCGATTTCGAATTTGAAAAATATTCCATTATTTTGCTTTTATTTTCTCCTGTTTCATTCTCTTTGCATTTCCACGGAATCTTTGGTTGCAATGATATATGTTTCTTGTGGCCAGCACTTCCGTGTTGCTGCAGTTCCCGCCACCGTCCTTGTCGGGCGTCACGATGGCTGAGCCCAGCGGATTTTTTTTATCTGGGATTTTCCCTCTTCTTCAGGGGCGGGGGGTTGGGTCAGGGTTCCAGAACCAGCCCAGAAGGTACACCTGTGGTCTACACTGTGTTTGGGTGCAAAGCGCCAAATAAGTATTTGAACACACAATGCCCCCAGACAAAATGGGTGAGGTGGAAAAAGCCTCTGTCAGCGGCGATGCCGTGGGAGCTGGAGCATGACGACATGGACCTCCCGATGCCTGCGGCCTTCACACCCCCGCCGGCCGGCCGCCTCAGACCCCTTGGCTGCCTGACCTCCATGCGCCTTCCCCCATACGGTTGTGCGCATTGATGCCAGAAAATTGAGCAAAATGAATTTTCACAGCGTTTTGGTCTGAAACGCCGTCTTTATTTCGTCGGGAAGTCAGTCAGGGGTTCGGCCAATCTCGGCCGTCTCCATGTGCCCAACCGCGCCAGGAACGGACGCAGCCGGCCCCCGCGCTCTCCGTCTCCGTTGCCTCCCCCGCCTCGCCGGGGCTGGGGCTGGCCCCATCCGCCGCCGCCCCGGAGGGCCGCCCCCAGGCGACCTGCCCGGGGCTGGGCCTGCAACGCGGCTTCGTCTTCCCGGCGGCGTCCATGGCCACCAAGGCTGTGCACGCTTGGCGTTGTGCGTCTTGGGTTTCCCAACGTCCTATGAAACACCCCGTCGCACGACAACGTCCCGGCTGCAGTGCGGTGTGCGTGGTCGCTGGCCGGGCGACCTTCCCCCGCCACCCCCCAAACCCGGCCCTTCCATCACTGTGGTGGGTATTGCCTTTTTTCCCGCCTTAGCGATACTCCCCGGCTGGGTGGCGGCGGTCCGCCCCGCCCCCACTGGGAGGAGTCGGAGGACGGGGAGGCGGGCAGCCCGGCAGAGGCCCCCCCGGCCGGCGACGGCGACGACTGGGATGAGGCGGCCGACGGGGCTGCGCCGTTCGGCTCGCAGGCCTCCAGCAGCCGGGACAGCACCGCGCCGCTGCGGTACACCGAGGGCTTTGACGAGGATGCCCTGGCGGCGGTGTGTGGCGTGCGTTGGCCAACCCCCCCTCCACCGATAGCCCCGGGAATGGCACCAAATCTGTCCGAAAAAAAGCCCACAGGTTTTGTCCAGATGGAAAATGTTCGGAGAATATTGACGGAAGGAGAAAACACGACCAGCCTTTTGCTTAAGGGATTGCAGTACCCCCCCCGGGGGGGGGCTGGACTGCAGCTAGTCCAAATTTGGCTAGTGGGTTTTCTAGCAGACCCCCCCCCCCGGGGGGGGGTCTGCTAGCAGGGCTAGCTAGTGGAAATTTTTTTTTCCAGTGACCGGCGCGAAGCGCCGAAAATTTTTTTTGAGACCCCCAAAAATGGCCAAAAATGCCCGTTTTTGGCCATTTTTGGGAATTTTTGGAACAAAATCAGCCAAAAACCTGTTAAAAACCTCATTTTTCCTCTGGCGCGCAGCGCC
>CAAHFI011908755.1:0-22901 GCA_900893395.1 Euglena gracilis | reverse complement strand
CTCTAAGGGCCGAAGTGCCAGCTACAACGCCTGCTCAAACACGACCAACAAACACCATTGCCAGACGCGGAACCTGACGCGCCTGCAGAATTTACAATGGCCGAAGTGCCTGCAGACTCCACAACGGCCGCAGCGCCTTCGGCAGACGTGGTTCCACCTACTCCCGCACATGCGGAAGCTGGACAGGAAGTAACTGATGCTGAGATAATCGCATTTCGCGAACTGATCACAAGACAACAACACGAAGGTATCGAAAGATACCAAGACCCCGACGACTTTATACTCATACCACCACAAGTTGGACGCGCTGCAGAACGCGTCCTCGGAAGCGTCCGAAGTGGCGTAGCCTCGATGGTTGCAATGGTGCGATCGAGGTATTCTTCTTCAACGCGAAGTCCCCGTGACACGGGACTTGGCGAGAACCCACACAAGAAGCTACGGCTTCCACCACAGCACTGGCAGCAGACGCGGCCAGTTCTACTCCTGATGTCCAAACACCCGAAGTGGTGACAACCACGCATAGACTACGGTCGAACACCACCACATGACACAACACCCGTAGTGGTACACACACCTGAACAGGTGGTACCGACGGCTCCTGACGTACCACCTACCACCACACAACGGTCAAACCTGCTCCAAAGTCGCCTGCAGAACGCCCCCTTCCGCCACAGCGGAAAGAGAAAGGCAGTAAGCCTAAGGCTAAACCACAGCCTGCAGAACCGTGCAAACCTGCTAAACGACACAACGAACCAAAACCACCTCCACCTGGGAGTGGTAGCAAATCAGGAAAGCGGGCGAAGACCCCAGCTGCTACCACACCAACACCAACATATACCGAAGTGGCCGGGAAAAGCCGGGTCACTTCTACCCTCCGAGGTAGAACTCGACAAGATACAACGTCTGAGACCTCGCAAGAGGAAAACATGCCGGTTGACGATAATGCCACCCTTTGGCAAGAGGACATTATCTCCAACCTGCCGAGCGTCGAAGAACGCATTGCCATGATACAATCAGCCCGCGAACGCGGAATTTTGTTGAACAAGTGGATTGAACCACTGTTCTTCAACGAACAGAAGTACAACTACTATGTTCGCCATATTTGGCGATTCTACAATGCCAGATCACCAAGAGTGTTTGCCCAATATCTTGGGGAAACATTCCTGTTTGACAATAGGCCGAATGGTCAAACAACTGGCTCTGTACTGTTGTCACAACATTCGTAACAGCATGCCAGCTGTGCATGTCTGTTATGCGACAACAAACGGAAAAAATTTTCACCACAATGAGTTCGTTCCAAATACAGCCGCTTTGATTTGCGGTGATTGCATCCTGCCTGGAGAAACTGAACAACTTCCGGTGGTCGGAAGAGGACAGAGACCGTGACGTACCAGTTTTCTGTGTCAACTGCCTACGGGCAATATATTTGCCCGCAGATGGCGGAAATCTCAAGATCGTACCCGGAAGCGAGGACGTTCTGGAAGATTTCCTAATTTTCTACAAAACAAAACGACAAATGTACCAACACAAAAGCTTCAAGAAAGCTGAGGCTTTTGACCGCGGCGGAATCGCCTTTGACTTCCAAACTGATTCCGGCGGAATCAGACTTGCTGTGGAATGTACAAAAGCGCGATTGCCCTACTCTTCAATGATGATGACTGGAAACGAGTCATTTACCCACTCTTTACAAAGCCTTCAACGGTTTCTGAAACCACACAACGATGGTTATTGCCTGACTATCCACCTGAACGACATGGTTACGAACATTATTCAGAATGGGTTGGAACCATTCTGAAACCACACATAACCCGCTGTGCCTGTGCATCCCGCGCGCACACGTTGATTTCAACGCTCTGCCTGGATGCCACCACAGGTACCAGCAAACCATCCAAGATGGAACTATTACATATGGCCTGCAACTTTTCCGAGAGTTTTCTGGGAAAATTTGCAGCTTTACCTCCACAAGCGAGCTGAAACGCTCAAAACCGAACTGCCCAAGGAAATACAAGAAGTCAAAAGTTGGGTTATCCCACGGATCAACATGGATGATCCTGACAAGGATACCCTAGACTTACGTCCAACGAAATGACCTTGGTACAAGACCCACACATGGGTGAGTACTTCAAGGAAACCCGCAAACGTTGAGGGTTTCCTCTCGTACAATCAGCAACGGCTGAGATGGGCGTAGTCCCACATAATGAGCGAAGTCTCGAGCGTGAATACGCACTTCATCATCGCGTTCAACACCGTTTCAAGACACAATGGCGGAATCGCCTTAAGTTCGGTCGATAACACGTTGATCGCGAAGATTCAAGACACAAAGACACTACGGTGTCAAGTAAGAAGACGCACAAAGCACAGCATGCGCGCCAGAATTCTTTTGCGCTTTGTGCTCCAAACACGGTAACCGTAATTGGGAACCAGACCATGGTATCCTGGTACTGTCTCCCTGAACCTGGGACTGTGCCTGGCATCCCGACTGGCCTGGTCCAGAAGGGAAATCGGGCAGAGCCCTGGGAGGGGGATGTGTACCAGGCAGCCATTCTGCCATGGCACTGTGTACCAGATACAATGGGCTACGGCCTACAATCTGGCTACGGCCGGGCTGTACACAGTGGCATGGTTAAACCATAAGACAAAAGAGAATCTCAGAGCTAGCGAAAGCTTAGCGAAAGTAACTGGTTCCTAATTCAAGGTTATTGGGTTTGGTGCTTTGCAATTCTCTTTTAGAATTCTGAGGGCGAAGTCCATTTGAATACAAGTTTTATTTCTTTCTTTTACAAAGCTCGAAAGAGCAAAGTCACTTTCATATAAGGGACTGCGGTCCCACCAATTCTTCTGCTTGTGTGCTTTGCATTCAAAAGGGGAAAAGGGAAACAAATTTTACTGTTACTCCCCCCACGGGCTTTTCGGGAGGAAAGCATAAGTAGAAAAGCCGGGGTGGGACGTACACTGTTGTACAATACCTGCGACCCACCAAAGAAAAGAAGTTTGGGGGCCCCAGGGTGACCTTGTTGTGATAACATAAAAGTACTTCATCAACCAAGTCACGGGGTATACAATATTTATGTCCGCATCATCGCGGTAAACCAACCGTAATGGGGAAAGGGAATAATTATGTACAACCTCGCCACTGCGCAGTCTGTGCACTATCGTGCTATATACTGGGTCATGGGAATAATCCCATTCGCGAAAGAAGAGGGGGAAGGAGTTTCAGATCGCGTAATGCGACGGGGGCCAGGTGTGCGGCCTCGTCGCCTTCTCCTCCGTATAGGAGAGACTGGCAACGAACGAAAAATCGATGAAACGGGAAAAGAATCCAACATATCGTCGGCTGCGTCATATCGACGTGCATATTCATCAGCCTCTTGGCTGCCATGAAAGTGGCATCACCTTCATCCGGGTTACCGGGTTATGCCAGGGTGCTCGACTAAGCGGGTCTGCTACTTTCTGTGTATGGCCAGGGGTAATACAACCACTAGGTTGAATTGGCTCAAAAATTCATGCCGTCGGCATCTTCGGCCTACAGAAGACATAGGTTTGTTCAGATCCTCGGTGTACCAGTGTTGAAGACTCTCGTGGTCAGTCAGCACCAGTATTTGCACCAAGGAGCTGGCGACCCAACTACGGAATTTTTGCAAAATAAGTACGATTGCGTACGTTTCCTTCTCACGGATACTCCATTTGACTTGGCCTTTGCCATCTTCACCTTGTAGCTTTCTACTGAAGAATGCTACAGGGCGTAATTCGTTAGCCGCGTTATGCTGGCTTAGAACACCGCCTACAGCATAATCGCTGCTATCGACTTCTAGCACATAAGGCTTATAGGGATCCGCGATGTCGAGTACGACATTTTCAAGCATTAGCTTTTTAATGCTCTCTAGAGCTTCACGCATATCTGCGTCCCATTTGATTTTGGTATTTCGGGTGCGCGATTTTGAGTTGCCTCGATAGAGGTACCGCGATTTTCGCGAAATCCTTCATGTAAATCGCGTAGTATTGGGCTAATCCCAAAAATCCTTTCAAATGGGTGATGGTCTTGATGACCTCAGGTGTCCATTTCTTAATGGCCTCTAGTTTGCTAGGCGCCGCTCGGCGTTGGCCATTATTAAGAATGTGACCGCAAAACTTTATCGTTTCGCGAAATAAGTGCATTTTAGCTCCTTTGACGAAAAGTCTATGCTTGAGAAATGCGGCTAATACCGCGCGAACATCACGATAGTGAATGTGAATATTCTGTGTGTATTCGCTGAAGGAGGGGGGTACCAACCAAAACATCATCAATGTACACCAGCGCAAACGGTAAATCCCGTAAGACCCATTGGATCATGCGCTGAAACATTGCTGGTCCATTCTTAACACCCATTGGCAAAACCGTCCATTGGTAAACACCTTTGGATGTTAATCGGGATCCAGATGCATTTGGTGGAAACCCCTCCAGGTCGAAAATTGACCACAAGCGGTTATCCGCTTGTTTTGTGATGAGGTCCTCTATTAGAGGTAACGGAATGGGTCATCCTTAGTTTGCGAGTTTAAGTACCGATAATCCAGTACCAGCCTCCACTTTTTCTGACCTGATGGGTCTGGGGGCTTGGAACCACAAAAGCTTGGGAGGTCCATTCACTTTTGGAAGGGATGATCCACTTCCGCTCTATGATTTTCAATCATTTCATTGAGAGCTATATCTCTTTCTCCTGAACAACGGAAAAATTTCCGATGCATTGGCTTTGCGCCTTCCTTAAGCTCAATCTTACAAACACCAAAAGGTCCGCGGATAGCGGGATCTATATCGCAAGCGTAAACAGGATTTTCCAAAACACCAGAAAATTCGCGACTGATGCGCGTACAAAATTCTGCTGAATTGCGGTGCTGTCCTGCACTTTCAATGACAGCGGAAACCTGTTTATGGGTCATATCGACCATAGGGGGCCCGAACGGTGATGCCTATCGGCATTATGGTCAAAAGCCGTATCGGCTCCCACATGGTCGGTATGATCCAACACACTAACATTCAGGGTGGAGATTGAGAAACATGAAAGCATCAAAGACAAACACGGAAAATGATTTCTTGAAAAGGTGGTAATACCACTCCACGGAAATCCTCGAATAGAGGAACATCGTTTGGAGGTCCCACCAATAAAATGTGACGTAAGTCAAAATTGAAACATTCCGCTTCGGGATTCACAGGAACAAGAATGCGCCTCGCGCTTGATCCTGGAAAATCTTATCTACAACAAGCGGGATAAGTTTAGGGGGGGATGCATCCATAGGATAGTGTCTCCCCAAAACTTATCAAAAGCATTAGAATGTTGCGACAATGTCGCGGTAATCGCGAATGCGCGTTGGAAGAGAATGCATCGATTTCTAAGGTCAAATCAAAAGAATCCGCCATATCGGCGATTTTTTGAAAACCAATGTTTCAAAATTCGATATTGACCAAACTGAAAAGCATTCCAGGTATCCTTGGTGTACTTGGAGATCTGCTCAACATCCTGAAGGGGGGAACACGCTGTAACACAGAACAACGGAATTGTGACTCGTCCACACACATGTCCATAGGACTCAATCCAGGAGGGGCATGGGTTGGTTGGCATATACCCAGTCATCGGTGATGCGCGATAGCGCGGATGCACATATGCGCGGATATCGCACTATGTGCGGCAAGCGCGATACGCGGATTCGCACTATGTGCGGCAAGCGCGATATGCGCGGATTCGCACTATGTGCGGCAAGCGCGATATGCGCGGGAGTATTAGAGAGCGCCATAGGCGCATAGGGAGCGCTGTGCGCAAATCCGAAGAGGGAGGCTATGCCTTTGCACTGTAGTGCTTGATTCACTTTCGCGAATTGCGAAAAACTACCAAGTGTATTGTGAGCTGTGAATAACTACCAAGTGTACTGATGGGTGTATCACCCATGTACCAAGCTGTGTACCTTTTGGTTATCTATTAAATCCGTACCAAGTATATAGGTACCACTACCAGGGTAGGGGGGAATTCCCGGTTGCGGGATCCAATCGGATTAGTTTGGAAGATTCAACTAGACATCCACAATCAAAATCATGGTAAGCGGAGATTCTCCGACAGTGAGCGCATTGGTAGGAAGGTTGTGTGCATGTTGTGCGCGTTTGGTGGGTGTCAGTGCATAAGTTGGTGTCGGTTGGGGTAGCTGCTGGGGGTGTACAGGGGTGCCTGGAGTCGACACACCTGGTGGAAAACGAAAAATTTGTGCAGCTGGGCGGCTACTCGACACCGAAATTTCTTCAGGCCTTTGGATTTCGCCTGGGAACCCAGCAAAAGTGCGGGGTTAAGCTACTGGCTTTCCCTACCGCATGGGAAACGAGCGGTAAAAGTGCATGGGTAGGGGGCAGCTTTCTCTTTACCCCTAGGGTAGGAAACGGTGTTTTCGGTTGTGGAAAACGTTGTGGAAATGCGATGGGACGTCCTGGGTGACGGGGAACAAGTTCACGGGGAACAAGTTTGGGGGTGTGGTGTGGGGACAAGGCAGTACAATTGGTCAAACCTTGGGACCCCCCCTCCCCCCCTGTACAGTTCCAACCCCCCCTCCGGGGACCCCCCCTCCCCCCACTTCCAACCCCCCCGAGACAGATGAAAAAAAAATTAAAAAAACGGCTGGTTTTTTTTTGAAACAAAAAAAACATGCTTTTTAAGGGGTGTGTGCGGGTTGGGGGGGGCATGGGGGGTCACGGGCGGGGGGTGGGTCACGGGGGAAGATGCCACTTTGCAGGTAGCCGGGAGGCAACATCATGACGTTGCATCGTGAAAAAATTGGTCATTTTGAAAGGGAATTTTGTTAGGATTCTTGACCAACACGTTTTTGGATGAAGTTTGGGCCATTTTTGACAAAATTTCCGTTTTGGGTGGGGAAATGCACCAGTTTTGGCACTTCCTTCAGGGAAAAGATTTTTGGCCATTTTTGGTATGAAGGTGCATTGGGCAGACAAGGATACATGAAGGTTCATTTTTTAAAAAAAAATGCTTTTGAAAAAAAGAATGGCGGAGGATCGATTCTCGGGTCACGGGGGTCACGGGGATGTAACGGGGGGGGGGGTCACGCGGGTGGCACCCCCTAAGAAAAAAAATAATTTTTAAAAAAAAACAAAAAAAACCTCATGGAGGTTTGGGGAACTTTTTTAAACTTTTTTTTTAAAAAAAAAGGTCTTTTTTCATCTCTGCAGCTTCGTAGTCCGTGAAGGGTGCTGGATGAATTGTCCGGAAAAAATTAAAAAAAACGTCACCTTTGATGACCAAAAAAACGACCTTAAAACTTTTTCCTCAAAATGGCCATTTCGCAAGGAAAAAGGTCAATTTTTGCTTTTTTAAAAATGAAAACATGTTTTTTTGTGTTTTTTTGGAAAAAAACAATTTTGTTCTTTGTTGAAAAACAAAAAAAAAACGTCAAACTTGGCTCAATTCCGCATGGTGTGCCAAGGGGGAGTGATTGAAGCTGCTTCCTGACTTTCTGCTAAGTGTTTAAAGTGAAAATCTGGCTACCATTCTTTTACAAGACACAATATTTTGCAAATGCATCTGAATTTCGCAAAAATCCATCATTGCCAACCTCAATTGGACGAAAAATGTTCGCAACTGTCTCGGGGTGGGCAGTACAGTTGTGATTTTCTGGGGACCCCCCCTCCCCCCCCCTGTACAGCTTCCAACCACCCCCTCGGACCCCCCTCCCCCCCCTGTGCCTTGTCTCCTGTGTGTGCGGGGGGTAGTGCGCAAACCGTGCGAAGGACAATCCACCACCAATCGGTGTTGCCGAAAAGAAAACCGAGTATGACATCAGAACCGGCGATATTCGCCTCGAATGCCCAAGTACCCAGAAATTTTGGAATTGTGGGGGTGTGTGTGGTGCTTCGGGATAATGGGGAGGACTATGTCCAAAATGCATCCCAAGTCACCACCGCACATGGGGCTGTTGTCTGCAGTCATAATTTTGAAGGATTCTTGGCATGAACCAAGAGGGGGTGGGTATAAGTCCTTTGCGGAAAAGAAGGGGATTCGACACCCTGTGTCGACTAAAATTTTGGCTTGTGCACAGAAATTTTGAGTTTTGATTTTCGCTTGGACCAAAAGTTCCATGGGGGTACGCAAAGCGAAGGGTCGGGTGTAAAATTGTTGTCGCGCCAACTGTTCCATGACCCTTTGCTTACTTTGCTCAACATTCCAAGCAAAATTTGGCGCGGGGAGGGGGACCCAAAATTTTCCGGGTACCGACCAAAAAGACCGATGGGCAGGGGGGGCAGGGGTGATCAGTTCCTACCTCCATCTGTTCATCAGCCCAGAGGTCCGTGCCCTCAGACCTCGGGCTCCCCTACTCCATATCGGAGTCGGCCTTTTGGCCTATGGTGACTTCTAGAATAAATTGCGCGTATCGGCGAATCGCATTCCTGTCTCCGCCAACTCATCCTCGGTGCTCTCATCCCCTCCCTGCCCGAAGCCAGGTCTTTTTCCTCGATAGAGGATATTTGAAACCAACCCGCTGCCTATTGGCAGAACCGCGATTGGAATCGCGACGACCATGGCTAGGGCGGGGAGAACGGGAACGGGGGCACTTGGATGAATGGTGGTCTTTAGACCCACAAAGGGAACAACGGTTCGCGTTGCGATTGCCTTTTGGCATCATAGCGACGGGGGAGGGTATCGCTCGACCGCGATCGGATCGCGAAGAGGATGTCCACTTCGCGACCGAGATCGCGAAGAATCGCGATTTGTCCCGATTGCGGGTAGGGGGGCGGGGGGACCGACCACGCGGTTTAAACCACGTCCGCTATTGCGGTGGGGTGAACGGGAACGCGGTCTACCATCACCCGATCGGTATCCCGACCGCTGCGAATGCGCAGATCGTGAAGAACGCGAACTCCAGGAAGAGAGGGATCCTCGGGGGCTCTTACTGCGCTTTCGCGCTTGGGATTCGGACACTCCGAGACATATGTCCCGGTTGATTACACAAAAAGCACTTTGTCCGAAACTTGATCAGAAGAGCGCGAATAGCCGGTTTGGATTCCCGTGTGGGGATTTGGGGTTTGAGCGCGGATAGCGCGTTTGGAATCACTCGATGGTGATTTTGGTGATTTTGGGGAGGTAGTCCTTTGGACTGCATGGACTGAACCGGTGGGTACACCCGGTAGGGTGGTGGTGATATGCCGATTCAATCTGTCCCAGAAGTTGTGATAACTTCATTTGTTTGGAAATATAATTCCATCTCTCATCGAGAGTCAAAATGTGTCCCGCGAGTTCCTCGCGGTAATTTCCTTGATGAGTTTGGGGATGTAGCGCAGTAATACCGCATCAAATTGTTCTTTGATTTGCTTTTCCCCTAACTCATCAACCTCGGCTGCTAATGCAAGCCACTTGGAGTACCACAAGTCTATCGACTTCCATTTGCGGTCCGGGGGGGTAATTGCCGCCATTTTTTTCCAGACTGATTCTGGAAACCAAACTGGAGCATGAGGAAGCATATTGCTCAACCAATTCCTCAAAAGAAATGCGCCTGCCAATGACCAATTGTCTGGCGCGTTCTTTTTCTTCCCTTGGGAGGCAATCGATGAATTCCATCTTGATTACCTCCGGGTTGTCATCTTGGGTGGGTCCCTTCAAATCCCAGTAATATTCCCAGTCGCGAAAAATTGTTTCCATGTGGTGGGTCACCGTCCCATTGGGGCTTCACCTTGTTCGCTATCGCGATGGTGCCTTTGAAATCTTTCTGAGAAACCCGTGGCCCTTCGGTGGTATTCCAGGGGTGTGGGCCCGGGCGCGAAATTGCACCATGTGCAGGTACACCGGTGGTTGCACAAGGGTATTGTTCGGTATTTCGCGAATGCGCATGGAACATACCACTTAGTGTACCATAGGTACCATGCAAATTTGGGGAATCGGTGCGAATGGTGATGCGGTTGCGCATGTGGGGGTGAGGTATCACATGGTTGCACCATTGGTGCTACTAAGCGAATTTGGGAGGTATGACCAATACCGGTGTGGGGGTGCGGATCATACCACGAATTAGTTCGGATTCCCGAATCTCTTGATTTAAGAGGGGGTGGGTCGGTTTTCGCTTGAAAACCCGACTCATCATCCGAAAACTCGTCCATTAGGACTGGTAATGCTAATGGGGGGACCACCGCATGAGCGGAAACGCGGTTAGGTGGCAATGTGCCTGTGGGCTCGGGGATTGGTGCGCGAATAGCGCTTTTTGAGCTGGAATATGCGGCAAATGTGCCAACCACACCCGATGCGGGTTTTGATTGATGGAACGCAGTTGTGCGTGAATTTGGTCCAAATTGTTGCAAACTCATGGACACTTTGCTCCAAATGGTCAACAAACCTGCCAATTGTCGTTATCCGACCCACATCCTTCTGCAAACGCTTAATCCGCTTGCGGTATGAAGGTAACTCATCCAAAAGCGGGATTTTGTCGGAAATCGAATGAAATCTTGGGAAATTGCACCAAAACCAGTGTCCAATTCCTGTACTCGTGTCGCCAAGTGCGCATCGCACTGGAAATGGCTTCCAATGGTGGAGGTGGCTTGGTGTGTTGGTCCGAATGCAGATCTTTGACTTTTTCAGCCATTGGATGTTCCTTCAACACTGAAACTTGCGCGGATAGCACGGTAATGTCGTTTTGCAATTTTGTGACATCCTGCTTCACCGTTTATCGGTGTTCATGAGACTATCACAAAATCCTTGCGAGATTTGGTGATTTCCGCGCGCATTTTAGCACAAATCTGGTCCAAGTGTGTGTTTATGAGTATGGCGGTAGGTGTTGGTAACGGCAATGTGCCTTGGGGTGGTGATTGCACCTGAAGCATTTTTGTGCTCAGTTCTTCCATGCGTTTGTTCAAATCGGACATGGTGGCCTTGAGTCCGCTAATATCCGGTGTTGGTGAACGGATGCCGCATTGCGGTTCTGCAATTCCGCCGTTGCGGTTCGAATTTCCATTGTGTCATTTTGCCACTGTTGTTGCAAGTTCTCAATCCTCTCGCGATATTCGCGATATTGGGTTTCCAAAACTCGCAATTTCAGCGGGAATTTCGCCACAATGGCAAGATTTCTGCTCCAATCGAGAAAGTTTTCCTCCAATTGTTGCACATACATACATACATACGTGCGGGGGGCAAAACGTTCGTTGGATTGGGCAGAAAAGCAGGCAAAATTCGCGGAATCACCGCTCAACTGGAAAATGCGCTGTTGCGCTTCCTGAAATGCGGTTGCAAGTGTGGAGAATTGCTCCAATGTGACAAATTGTCCCAAATAGGGATTTTTGATGGGGGTCTTGCAACTTTCGCTGCAATTGTGGAAAAATTGCCGTAATTGGTCCAATTAATGGGATAAAGCTTGCAAACTATGTTGCAGTTGGAGAAAATCGCGTCATTGCAGGATTGTGTTTCACACATGGCTTCACTCACTTTTTGGAAGTTTGCCCACCCTCAACAAAAAGTTGCCGTGGCGTTATCCGCCTCAGAGTCAAATGTGCCTATCGGCACCAGTGCGGATGGGGGGATAGCTATCAGCCGATCGGCTTTCAAACAAGAGGGGTTGAGCCCGTTGGGCTATATGTTGCTCGATAGAGTTGGACACTGTGGGGGGATGCTCGATAGAAGCTGGACACCGTTAGGTGTGGCACCCATTGGGTGGGGTTGCTCGATAGAGGTGTGGGGGGAATGCTCGATAGAGCTGGAAAACGGGGTGGGGAGTGCTCGGTAGAGCTGAAAATTACAATAAGGGGATGCTCAATAGAGCTGAAAGCTGGGGTGGGGAGGTGCTCAATAGAGCTGGAAACCACTGGGGTGGGGGGATGCTCAATAGAGCTGAGAGTTGCCCCATATGGGCCAAACACCTGGGTTGGAGCATATACTCCTGCGACAAATCTTCATCAGACTTTCTCAAAAGAAACTAATCAAAGCTTTTGATGTGTTGGTGCTTGAGCTCTGGCATATTTTTATTTATTTGCAGAAACAAGCACAAGAAACCCCAAAAAGTAAGAAAGGAACAAACTTAGAAGGATGTTGGCAGCGTATACTGCCCAGAAACTCCTGAAGCTTGTACCTGTGCTTAGAAGTTGGCTCCAAACAGCTCGTGGATGCTTTGTAGCCTATAGGCTGAGCACCACTCACTGTTTGAAGTCACCTGTTAAGATGGGGGGGAGAAGGGTGTAGGAAAGAAACCTAATCTGCTAACAAGTGTACGTCCCCTGGACTCTATTCCTACTGCCTGTCGGCCTACTTACACCCTCCCGTGGGAACAGAACCAGGAGAGTAACAAAAAGAAAATATTAAACTTAACTATTAGTTTTTATTGCCTTTGGGCTTATGCAGAGCACAAGGCAGGTGGAGAAGCCCTATGGGCAACACAAAGAAAATGCCAAGTGACTTGGCTGTCCGTTTCGGACTTCAAATGAAACAAATCAAACTTGAAATTCAAGTGAAGAAGAAAATAAGAATACAAATACCACCTGTGGAGAGGAGAACCAGAATAAGGTTTGGGTATTCCTAATTCAGGCCGTTGGCCATCTTTAGGAATACCAGCTAGCATAATATTGTGTATGGGGCTCAGAGCTATATCTGGCCGTAGGCTTATACCTACATACACAATACCACGGCCTTACGGCTGCCTGGTACACCCTGGTAACTTTTTAACTTTTTTGCTTTCGTCTGCAGGCTGAGTGGGTACGTTGTATCCATTCCATGCAAGAAGTCATGGTTGACTGCCCAAATTGTAGCAAACATATTTTTGGAGGAATGCATTTGCTTACTGGGTTTACCGAATGAAATTGTGAGTGATCAAGACCATTTGATTTCTTCGAGGTTTTTCACCAATTTGTGCGGTTTACTTGGAATTGAGCAACATTTTTCCATTATATACCGACCCAAAGGAAATGTTAGAGCCAAGGCAGCTGTAAAATCCGTCGTGAATATGCTTCGCCTTTCACTGGCTGACTCGCGCAGCAACTGTATATCAGTGCTACCATGGTCTTTGTTTTTATATCAATACCCTACCAGGGTTGGTTTTACCTCACTCCTCCTATAAATTAGATTTCGGACGGGACCCTCGGGCTATAGGGGATGTCCCTTCGGAGAGACCCGCCCGAACGAGTGTCAGTTGCGAGCCCTTGTTGGCGGAAGTAAAAAATCTACGTTCTGCAGTCCAGAAGCGAGTCATGATACTCATGAAACTAAACGGAAATCGTTTTTGCAGAATTTCAATTCACCTGTGTATAGTCCCGGTGACCGCGTGTGGGTGCGGAAAAGCCGACCCGCATGCAGTCTTCCAAGTTGGACCCTTCTTGGCTTGGCCCTTGCGAAATCCTAGAAAGACTAGAACCAGCGGGCGATACAATGTTGCATTACCGAACGGTGTTGAGGACGGTCACATGGACGATTTCAAGCCATACCTGACACCGCCGGATGGGAAACCCATCCCGTGTCTGCACTTCAAGCCCCGTTCCAGATTACCTGAGACGGACGACTTTGTAGTCGATAAAATTATTCATAACAAAACGACAAAGGTATGCACCTTTGCAAAGTCCGCTGGAAAGGGAATGGACCCGAGGAGGACACTTGTGAGCCAGCAACCAGTTTTGTTGGTATGTCCAGCAAGATTAGAAGCTGTGGAACAAAAAGCATAACATTGATGTTTCTATGTCAAGTTTTTGAGAACGCATGGGAAACCCATGTTGTTTTCTTCTCTTTTTATCATTTTTCCTTGTCATTCTTTCTTTCCGGCAGAATTTTTTACCCGACAATAGTCAATCAGGGAAAGTTACCCCTACCCATTACAGCCAACAACCCAACCACCCCACCGTACCGACCCGGGCGGTATCATGCTGCCCGGTGGAAGGGAGCCAAGCAGAGGACCGCCTTACCAGACAAACACTCACCCTCACCCAGACCAATATGCGTACCGATACGGTACACAGCCACCTGCACAGACTGCGTGCCAGGGAAACCCTGAAGCCAGCAGCAGTATCAGGATGACCACGATGCCCGCGAAGCGCGGTCATCTCAGCCAGCAGGCTCTCGTCGCCTCCACCGTATGCGGGTGTGATGGCACCGCATGGCGCAGACGATGAAACCGGGTGATGCGCATGAGTGCAAACCCGGCACCGGACCACCTCACACAGGCATTGTGGGATGACCACTGCCACCAAACTTTGACAATCGCGAACACCACTCCAGCCCTGTGGTGTATGTGCGCCAATGGTGCTGATGACAGGTTCAGTGTATTACACCGACTCGGACACGTCGGGATTCGCGACAGGACGTTACCAAGCGTGACCTGGGCGTAGAAGTCCCGCCGCAGGTAGCACGACAAGGACCACCTGTTGGCACTTACACCGCACATTTTCGTGCTCACTCTCCTGGATTACCCCAGGAAGAGACAGGGGAAGCACCTGTCCGGAGTGAACAGCCACGCGTGCAAGAAAGTATTTTTCGATCCCCTGAGCGCATGCCCGGCGGGATTACCCCGCACAGGATCATGTGTCTCAATACACGGTCTCTGGGGATTATCCTCAGTGCGGCAGCTGCGTCTGTCTATACGGACAGACCAGCGCCACAGGAGCAGTATGTGTTTCAACCTCCACCCCACCCAACCATTCCTGACCCAATGCCAACACGCCAAACAGAGGGAAACCCTCCGCGACGTCTGAAACTGCCAGAAGCGCTCGTCCGCGGGAAGCCGCGGCAGCCGGTCCACCAGGTACGGGATGAACCCGTCAAACCGAGTACTGGCCGGCCGTTTGACTCCGAGGAGGAGCGTCAACAGTATGAATATGCTGTGACGATCTAGAAGCAGATCGAACGTCAGCCCCCACCTTCCGCCGGACAGGGACACACTCCCCAGGCCGAAATGACGAGGAGGAGCACCACCAGTATGATACTGTTGTGGCGGCTCTCACCGGAATGCCAGCTCCACCACGATCAGGTCAAACAGTGCGACATAGGGATGTTGCTGTGGCGAAAGGGCCACCAACACGACCCACAAGCTCTGCCGCCGGCAAGCGTGACCGCGGCCCGGAAAATCTGACGCCGCAGCCTCGGCGCCGCTCGCCGAGGTCGGAAAATCCGCCCGCGTCGATGCACGTCGACGCTAATGAGGAAACCTCACCAGCGCTGGATGTGACGGCAGAACAGACACGTCAGGAAACCGCAACACCCCCGGTCGCACCAGTTTACTCGAATCGTGGAATGGACGCCGAAAAAGATTTTGCTCGAACCCCCAGCACGAAGTCCATCACTTGCCCTGTATACACACCAGAAGACTGGAATACTGGGAAACGGCCGAATGGCTGTCGAACACGAAGGGTAAGAGTAAAGGGAAGGGCAAGGGTAGGGGAAATGAAAAGGCCAGGAGAAAGGTGGAAAGCCCCAACTGGCAAAGGCGGAAAAGACGCCTGGCCAGTTCCAGGAAAAGGCGGAAAATATGCCGGACCCCAGCAAGGAAAGGCGGAAACGCCGCCCAACTTCGAAAACGAAAGATTTTGACGTAGCCGTGGTGTTTATTTACCTGGAGAAAATCTGGCTGGGAATCGATGAAGATCTCCAGAACTTTACATGAGCAGGGAACGTGATCCACCGACTACCGGATGCGGTGCTCGATGTGGAGCAGATTCGTATGTACGGTCACTGAAAATGTTTTTTCTCTTCATGTGTTTGAGGGATACCCTCATTCGGATGAAGTGGTCCTGGACCGGATGTCCGGTTTCTGGGAGCTGTGGTTCTAGTTGGATACCCCTGCCAAAACTGCGGCTTTTTTACTGACCGAAACGGTCTGGCGTATATCGACTTTTTGGAACAAGCCCGGACGACACAACGTTTGTGGCGCAGGTGAAGGAAATATTTAACAACATGTACTCGGTCGGACCACTCATGTACTCGGTCGGACCACTGGGCATCCAGTGTAAATATTACCCCCTGCCGGAGAAACGACACGGACGGAAGGCGAACGGACATCAATGCCAGTGGAGACGACACCAGCCGTGCCAGTACAGGATGAACCTGTGCTAACACCGGCAGCGTCACCTGAGGAACGGGATGAACCCGCAATTCAGCGCACAACCACTACACAAAAGCGTCAGAGCACGAGTACACCGGCACCTGAAAAACAGGTTGAGTGGACGTCCATGCCCCTGCCACAGGCTCAACCAGAGCGAAGTGCGCCGGCCACGCCTGCACCCACACCATCCCTCACGGCTACCCCTGGAAAACCCACGGAAGCCGCGAAGGAGCGTGTAGGACGACCCTCAGCTCGGGAAACTCCTGCTGAACGACAACGACGCTCGGTATCGGGGAGAAGACCCCATCCCAGGCGCCACCACACACCTGGGCGAGCAAGCGCGACGCCGAAAGACGGCCCTCGGACGCTCCGGAAACCGAAGCCCGAAGGCGCCGGCCAAATCAAATCCGGGCGAAGCACCTTGCAAACCCACACCAAAATCTGGTGACCAGCCCCTGTGTACCAGGCACGATCCCAGCTCTGTAGGAAACCTGCAGAGTCTGGATCCGTCACAATCTGCGGCTGTGATGAACACAGCCTGACGATCGTGGCAGATCCTATGGGAATTAGCGACACGTATCACACGTATCTCTTTTCCTCACAGGTGGTATTCTATTCTTCACATTTTGACTGTTTTGAAGTAAGAGGATAAACCTCTGAAAAGACTGAACACGAGTGTGAAGGAAAATCCTTTCACAGCGACTTGCTTTGTCCTCTGCCTTAGCATAGGGGATTTGGGAAAAAGGGTTTTGTTACTCCAAGGATTTTTACTCACCTAAGTAGGTGCGCACCAGGAGAAAGCAAAGCAGGCTTTTGCGGGGCGAAAAGGGTCAAAGGGAAGTCCTTGGACGTACACGTGGTAGCAGACTTAGCAACGATCCCACACAGACGTTCCACACAGAGAAACTCTGTGGTTGACTGGTGGTGAGGATCGTACCGAGCCGTGAAACACGGTGAAAGTACTGTTCCTGGCCCCTAGCCAACCTTTAAGCAAGGATACAGGTCTCAGATGGCTCTGTTCGGTATTCGCCGATACAACCTTTCTGGTCCCTGTTTCTCTGCTTATTTGTGTGAATTTTTGGGTTTTTGCCTTTTTACCCATCTCCAAGATGCAGAGCACAACCCCCAACCACAAATTTGATTATGACTTGTTGATGATTTCATTGACCAATATTGATGAAGATTGCGGGGATTGGAACGGTCGATGGAAACAAGTTCCAATTCCCGACCCCCAAGCAACAAGAAGACACATTGCATCAATTGTCATTGTCACAAGGCGAAACGCCTTTATTGTTGCAAGGGGGTAATGAACCCTCTTCATCATCATTGTCGTTGATTGTGCGGGATGTGGGTGGCAAAATGCCTACCTCCATCCCGGTTCACCCATCATTGATGCGGCGAGGGGATGAGCCCTTGCCCAAGCCCATTTGGACTACAAGGATAATGGGATGAACCCCGTTTGCCTTTACACTTGGTTACCCATGAACAAAGTGAGGGGTATTTGCCCTTTGCTCTGTTCACACCCAAAAGATCCCTGGTGGAAGCACCGGTGGGCCTTTTGGAGTGCAACTCGGTGGAAACACCGTGTATTTTCCAACCCCCCCCCTCAATTACCACCCCCACACCATTTCACGCATTGCCGGGATTACCCGCGGAAACTGCGTTGTTCCCTGCATGCCATGGAATCCAGATACGCGTCTGGTGGTACCGGAAATCTCTGGTACCGTTTCCGTTGTGGAGGAGTATGGTGATAACCTCACCCCGGTGATGTTTACCGAATTCTCGGTCAACTACCAGCGGATCACCCGCTAAGCAAGCAAATTTTGCATGTCCACCAATGTGTTGCGGAATGCGCAACCATGCTGAACAAGGTTTTGCAGTCTTGATGAGGACAATCAAAGGGTTGTAAACACCAAACTGGAATATTGCTGGAATTATTTGCAGGAAATCGGCAAATATTGCGAACACAATTTTGAAAATGCGGGGAAAGACCTTCAGCATTTTCGAGAAAGTGTTGACAGCATTTTGCGGATCCAACTTCCACAAAATATCCAACAAATCAGTGAAACACTGCATGAAGCGGAAACGCGGAATGATTCCAAGTTTCTGCATGTGCAAGATGGTATGAGCCATCTTTTTGACAAAGTGGAATCCTGTTACACAATGCTACTGCAATTGCAGCAACAGTTACACGCGCAACATGCCACCCCAAAAGAAATCGGTAACTTTGTCCCGGTTGAGCATTTTGCCGCACTCACCACTTTTTCCAAGAAGCCCAACAACGGATTTTGTATCTTTGCTCGGAAATCGAGAATTTGAAGCAATTTCAGGCGAAAGTGCAAGAAAATTTTGTGCCCCGTACGCAAATCCAGCTTTTGGAGGAACGAATCCTACACTTGGAGCACAAATCCTGCCATTGTGCCGCAAATCAGGATGGATTAACCTCCTTGAACGCGAAAATCGCGGATTGCGCACAAAGGTTGGATTTCGCGCAACAACAAACGCAAACGGGCATTGGCGGTATTAATGCCACCGTTGTCGGTTTGCAGGAGCATGTTTCCGCACTTTCCAAGCTAACTCCCGACATTAGTGGTATTCAAGCCGCTATTGGGGAAATGCAAACCCGTTGTACCTTCTTGTCCACCACGTTAGCGGAAATTCGTCACTTCCCAATGTTTCGCGCGCTCGGATATTCGAGTCACCGTAATTTCGTTCATTTTACGACAAAATGCTTGGTGACAACAAGGAAACCTTGCAAGCATTTTGCACAAGTTTGATCCGTCTCGAGGAATCTGTGAATCGGAATACCCGATCCATGCAAGATGAGGTTTCACGGTTGGATGGACGAATTTCTGCGTTGTGGGAAAGCCAACCGTGGAAAATTCGTGCACCACCGTGGAAACCCCCACCAAGTCACCCCACCAATTGCAAATTTTCTCAAATGCGGTTAAAGCGCTTGCGGGACAAGTCCGGAATGTGGAGGAGTCCCAAGGAAAACTTGTCCAAGACTACACTTGGTTTCTAAAAGTTGCCACACTTGGATTATTTTTCCCGTTACCGCAAAACATTAGGCATTTGGAGACTGTATTGCGGCCAACTCCAGTTGGTGGAACATTTGGAAGAAACGGTGCATGACTTGTCCGCGAGTTTGGATAAAATGTCCAGTCCGGTACCGGTTGTGCCACCCCCACCGCGGTAAGCGCTGCGGTTGGTATTCCAAATGTCCCGGAATCGCGTTCTCAAATTACCATTTCTGGAGTAGGAATACCTACATCCACCGCGAATTTCGTACAACCACCGCGAAAACGCGATTTGTACCACCTTTGCTTTTACCAACACCACAAACCCAAATCACAGGACATTTCTGATGAGGAAATCGATCCACCGCTCGAAAATTCGAGTCTCCACCAAGAAATTCAACATTCCAACCTTGTAGAGGAATGAGCCACTACCCCACACCTGGTATTGGTCATGTGTCGCATTCGCGATCATACCAACCACCAATGGGTTCTGGAATACCAGATCACCCATCGGGTTTTCGGCAAGAAACCCCGCCCCACCGGCTGAATTTCAGCACACTTTTCGCAATTCCCGCAGGAAAATCCTGCAACCCTACACTTGGTGCGGGAAATCCTGCACGGGGTTATCTTGGAGCGGAAAATCAGCGAAACACGTTTGGTGTTAAGAACTACCCGGACCCAAACCCCTGGAATACCACCGAGGGTCAGCGGGTTGCGCAGAGAGACTTCAAGGGCACCATCGCAATCACGAACAAGGTCAAACCCCAATGGGACGGGGATCCAACCACACGGAGACAATTTTTTCGGGACTGGGAGTACTACTGGGCACTAAAGGGACCCTCCCAAGACCGAATCCCGAGGTAGTCAAGATGGAATTCATCGATTGCCTACCGAGGGAGGAGCGAGAACGCGCACGCAATTTGGTGATACGTAATGGCGTATCATTGATGACCTGGTTGAGCAATACGCTTCAACCAACTCCAGTCTGGTCACCAGGATTACCCTGGAGAAGAAATGGCGACAATGCGCCATGCATCGCAAATGAAATCCATTAACCTTTGGTACGCCAAATGGTTAGCACTTGCTTCCGAAGTTGATGAACTTAGCGAGAAGCAAATGCGCGAACAATTCGATGCAGTTTTGTTGCATTTCACACCATCCCTCGTGAAGGATATCCATCGAGAGGAGTTGGGAGGCATGAGATGACTCTTGCCCAACGTTGGAATTATGTGTCAAAGCAACTCAAGCTCACACAAGTTTTGGGACAATACAGTCCGCTTTCCAAAACGCATCCCACCGCAGGAATCCTGTGGGTGCGGTAATGCGTTGCAAAAATCACCCATGTCACCAAGATCACCCACCACGGGACCGAAAACGGAATCAGCGTTCTTCGGACCAAGGCACGGATAAACTGTGCTTTTTGTGCAACAAATCTGGTCACATGTCTCGGGAATGCCCGAATCCGATGCGCGAAACGTATTGGAGTCCAAGGGGCTCGACCTCCTCACGGGGATCGGTTCCTCGGCGTTTTCACGTCAATCGGGAGTTTCACGGTCTTCGGAGAACCGCTTTAGCGGTAGTAGGCCCAAGTCACCATCGCGTGATGGTCGGGAAACCCGTCCTCTCGCGGTCGGTCACCTGGCCCCCTACCCGAAAACGGGATTTCAATCGCGATTCTTCACGATCTCGTTCGCGAAGTGGATCATCCTCTTCGCGCGAGTCACCGGGGAAACCCCGGTACACCGGTCATGGTCGACGGGAAACCCGTTCACCACGACGGTTTGACGGAAGAACGGAATACCGTTCCCCCGTTATGCGGAATCCCGCCACAAATCCCGTTGTTTCACTTTGCGGTTCCAAAGACACCACTCATCCAAATGTCCCAGATCTCGTTCCCCCGGCCCGGCTACGGAAATCGCGGTAAGCGCCGCGAGGACCGTGGTAACTCCTCCAACCGGCAAAAGTCGGTTTCAAGATTTCTTGTTTGGAGGAGGACACCCCGGCTTCGGGCAGGGAGGGGGATGAGACCTGGAGACCTCGGACGGGAATTTAATGAGGCCCGAATGGCGGTGCGCTCATTGAATTCCATCTATTCCACCAAAAAGTCCGTTGCCGGCTATGCGGCCGGTTCGGACTTGGAGTAGGGGAGCCCGAGGTCCGAGGGCACGGACCTCTGGGCTGATGAACAGATGGAGGTAAGACCTGATCAACCTTGCCCCCTGCCCATCCGCCTTCACGGTCGTACCCGGAATTATTTCGGGTCCCCAACCCCCCACTCCACATTTCCGCTCGGAATGCTGAGCAAAGTAGGAAAGGGTTCATGGGAAGTTGGCATGCAAGCGTATTTCCGCCAGACCCTTCACTTTGCGTACCACCAATGGAATTACTCGTCCAAGCGGAAATCCGCATTCAAAATTTCTCCACCAAAGTTAAAATTTCTCATTGACACTGGTTGTCACATTGCACTGCTTCTTTCGGTTGGGGTTGATACCGACCCGTCTCTTGGTAAGCGCCAAGAAACCGATCAAAAATTACAACCGCGGATAACACCCCCATGTGGTGGTGATTTGGGATGTGTGCTCGAGATACTCTTGCCCATCATTCCCAAGCATCACTCACACCCCCACAATTACACATTTCACCAATATTTGGGTTACGAGTCCGGAATTCACGGGTCTGACGTAATTTTGGGATACCCATTTTTACGCCAGTACCGATTGGTTGTGGATTGCCACTCCCACGGTTTGCGCACAGCACCCACCACTTCAATGCCACCAAACCACCATCACCGTTGGCATCCACTATGATGACCACCACTTTTCCAACACCGTTACCCACAATGGCAACACCGTTATCCACCACACACAACCCCGTTTTCCACACCCGGGGTACGGAGAAAGCCTCCCCCCTACCCAATGACAACCTACATGCGTTCCACATGAGGTAGGGCAAGCGAGTAGCGGTACCCCGCCGTTCACTGGGTTACAAGACGAAAGCCCAAAGGCCTGAAGTATACGGTGTCGAGTAGTCGCCCAGCTACCACCACTCCGTTCCCACCAGTTGTGCCGAATCCAGGCACACCTGTACAAGACTCACCGGCTAATGCCATCGACACCACTTACACGCACACCGTCACACCACTACACTTCCTTCCAATGTGTGCACTGCAGGAGAATTTCCACCCAATCGGATTTCGATTGTGGATGTTTAGTTCAAAATCCAACACTAATCGCAATTCCGAAAACGGAATCCACACACCAAGATACACTTGGTTGTAGCCCGCAATGCGCGGAGATACACGAGTACTCCAACAACGCGGATTAGCCTCGTTGTTTGGAAACGCGAAAAGCGTCATTCCTAATCGCCATCCGATTACACTTGGTACGAATTTGATGCGGAATGGGGAAAACCCCAGCCTGTCCAAACTCCCTTGGATTAACCCTTGAGGTAGTGGAAGACAGCCCGCATGTTTGTGGATCCATTCATTGTGTTTCTTCACTCCAACCCGGAAATCGGGTGCATGAATACGCGAAACGCGTTATGGAATGCTTTCAATTTTGGTCAATATCGCATTTTGGAACGATGGTTTTCCAAATCGCGACAATTGGCTGATTCTTTGATTTGGCATTGGAAATCGATGCCTTTTCATCCAACGCACATGCCCGTTTGCCACGTCATTGGACAACACTCCAACGCATTTGATAAATTGGGGTGACACGGTGTTATGGATGCACCCTCCCAAAACTTATCGAATGTGCGGTTGAGAAAATTCTGCGGGATGAGCCCGTGGAGTTTTCTCATACCCATCATTCCGGAAGCGGAATGGTTCACCCAACTATCGTATGTGTGTTTTTTGGTGGGATT
>CAAHFI011905415.1:0-15577 GCA_900893395.1 Euglena gracilis | reverse complement strand
GACGTTTTTTTCGCTTGATGTCAACCCATTTTCTCTGAGAAGTTTTGAATTTCCTGTGAGTTTTTAGTCGAGTGTGTGGGACAGCAGTTTTTTTTCCCTGTTAAAGATCAACCCTGCTAAGGGCGTCTGATATTGGAGCGTACATTTGTGTATTAATCTTCAGCAAACAATGCATTCAAAGATGGGTAAAGGTCCATATTGCCCCATAAATAGCGGAGTGCCTATGCAGACACTCTGCCAGATGAAGTAACTTGCAACAATGCCAAAAGCAGCCACCATGAACGTTTTTGATTTCTTTTTTCCCTTCCCGTTTAATGTTGCCTTCAGACTTCATGTGAAACGTTGTATTCCCCTTCCCCATTCAATGTTGGAAATCCTTTTCAGCTCCTTGCCAGCCTGCAACACCTTGCGGGAGCAGTGTTCCATCCAACGGTTACGCCTGCTATAAGACCTTCGAGACGCCCTGATGCACTTGTAGAATTATTCCTCCGTCCAATTATTATTTCATCCAACTGGCACTGAGCGCCAGGGTCCAATGTATTGGTTAATGCAAGCTTTTGGTGAATGCCTGGACACTTGCTTGGACACTCATCTCCCTTCTCCCGTGACTGGAGGGCGAGTGGAGACCCCCTCCTGCTGTGGACGTAAACAGCCCGAGGGTCGAGGTCAAAGGTTTTTTTTCGTGGTGGGCCAAGAAGTTCAAGGCACATTGGCTGTACAACTGTTCATTGTGTGTGTTTCGTTTCCAGAGAAGCAAGGAGAGCAAGTACAAGCAGTGCACAGCACCAATAAAATATAAATTATATTTATATAATATTACCCCCCTATGTCCAACGACCCCCCTATGTCAATGACCACCCCCCCGGTCAGAGGACACCTTTCTGAGGTTTGACCAAATTTTGGTCCCAGCGTGAAGCGCCGGGACGAAAATTTTGCCCAAAATTGCCAAAAATTTGGCCAAAATGCCATTTTTGACACTTTTGGACAAAAATTTGTCAAATTGCTCAAAATTTTCGGCGCGAAGCGCCGGAAGGGAAAATTTGGGCATTTTGGGGTGGGTAGGGACCCGGGTACCCACCAACTTTCTTTTGACCCCATGTCCAACGACCACCCCCCCGGGTCAGAGGACACCTTTTTGGTCACCACCCTATGTCCAACGACCACCCCCCGGTCAGAGGACAGAGGTTACCGGTCCATTGGACATGGGGGGGGTAAATTAAATATTATAAATTATAATTTTATAATAAAATTATGAAAGAGTCTCTGGTTGCGAGCTTGTCTATGATGCCAATGCATGGGATGGTGGACGCTCCACGGCCAGAGGCCCCAAATGGGAGCCAATTAGGAGTGCAAGCGGTGCGTCTGCCCCGAAAGGCAGATTGGACGGCGTGTTCTTTGCATGCAGACCCCCTTGGAAAGGAGAAAGGGGCCCAGATGACCCCTCCTGCCTGTTTGTTAGACCCTGCTTAGCACCCATTTTGCGCTGGAGTTGAATGATATCCTTCAGCTCAGAGATGTGTTCCTGCATTTGCCTCTGGCTTTGGCTTTTGCAGCCCCTCACACTGTCAGCGTCAGGACAACACTGAAATTCAGCTCAGACTGTCAGACTCGTTGATTTCTTTGTGCCGTCCCCCCCCCCCCCCACCAAACGGGCCATGGCCAGGGATCGATATCAGGAGGGTGTGCCAGGTCGGTGCAGGGCGGTCTATAACGGGCAGGTTTTTTCTTTTGTTTTCCCACCAGGGACCGCCCTCGGGCTCAAGGGCCAGCGAGGGCCGAACTGGGACTTGAACGGGGTCAAAATAATAATGTCGAAAAACGCAATTTTTGATGCTTTGGCTGGTTTGGCGATGGCCCAAGGATGCGAGAAATCATTTCCCCCAACATCGAACCCTTTTTGTCAAAAAATCAAGTTTTTGTCAAGTTTGTCAAGCGTTTGATCATCTGATAGGACAGCGGCGTTTTTTTTAATTTGCTTAAGGACACCTGAAGAAACTTGACCATACCCCCCGGGGGGTTCCAGCAGTCAGCAGCCTTTTTCCAGCCGGCAGCCTTTTTTATTTCCTGCTGCCTGAAGGGCGGCTGAACGGTAACGGATTTTTCGCTTTCGGGGGTGCAAAAAAAAAGGCCCAAAAATGGGTCAAAAATGGGCGAAAATGGGTCAGACTTGGGCTGGCCAGGGCAAATTTGGGTCGAAAAATCGATTTTTTTGCATAATTTGCAGGTATTTTTCGATGTTTTTGTGCTTTGGATTTTTGGTAACCTGCCCGACCCAGCTCCCAGTTCGGGACCCCTGGGGGGAGGGGGGGTCAGCCAGCAGCCTTTTTCCAGCGGCCCATTTTCCAACCTCTGGGCTGGACCCCTGGGGGGGGGGGCGGTTAAAAAAACACCCTGGTTCCCAGGTGGGGTACCTGGAACCCCCAAAGATCAAACTTTTCCTTCCAGCGCTGAGCACTGAAAAATTTTGGCGTTTTGGACAATTTTTTTTTGCCTAGAATTGCCCAAAATGGAATTTTTGGCCAAATTTTGGGGGCTTATGTTTTTTTTTCGGTCCAGCCGTTACCAGGCCAAAAAGCGGTCCCCAGAAAGCGCCACTGCACACCAGGGGGGTGTGTGGGGGGGTGCCTGCCCTGTGTATCGAACCCTGGATTTTGGTAGAGTTAAACTCAGCCGCGCTGCGGGTCCCCTTCCATTGGAAGTTCACCCCAGTGCCCCAGCACTGCCATGGGTCCACCCCGTTTGAACTGCCCACTTGCCACCCGGTGGGTGGGTCAGGGGGGGGCTGCTCCACCCGAAAGACGACACCCAACAGAATACGGATGCTGTGAAAATGTCTTTTTTTAGGTATCACCGCTGACGCTTTTGCCGAGTGTGTGTCAATTTGTCCTGTGCTTTGCCGGTGCAACTATTGGCTTCTTTCTTATTGACCACCCGACAATGCTTTCAAAAGCTGAAAATTTGATCTTGCCTAAGAACAGAACCATCCGCAATGCTGCTGGTGGGTCACCTCTCTTCTGCCTCACATACCTACTCCCCTCCCCCCAGAAGTTGCCACCCCTGAGGTTGTTCCCCACCCTGGACAGCCTTCACCTTACCTTGATTCTGTACCGGGTGTAACGTTGCAACACCTTTGTCTTCACACGGTGTAACGTTGGTCACCTTGCACCATACCGGCTGACTTGTCGGGTGGCAACGCCCCGGTGCGGGAGGCACAAGACCGTCAAAGTGCACCCTAAGTTAACAATAGCTATCATGCGGCACGGTTGAAAATTGTCTTTGACCCTTGTCTTACGACGAACCCTGGTTGGAGGACAACCATCCCCCCACCCAGCCTGAGGACAGAGATTACCGGTCGTTGGACACAGGGAGGGAACAACGTTTTCAGCTGTTGTGGGGTGCCAGGCAGATGGATCGGATAAAACCCCCTCACCAACCTCCAAAGTTGGGGTCTCCTTCCCTCCTCATAGCACACATAGTCCGACCCCTCCCCCCCAATGACCTGCATTGACCCCACCCCACCCCGCATCCATTCCACACCTGCCAGAACCCGCACGTGAGCAGCACGTGCGAACTCGTTGTCGCTGTTGGCACCACCAATTTGGCCCTCCGAAATCAATTTTTTTTGCACATTGCGAACATTACAAAACATAAACATTAACATTAACAACACCATCAAGCATTGTGAATATTGCTCCTAATGTCACGAAATCAAATTTCAGTGTGCCTTTTTTAACCTTTGTTGGGAAGCTATGTATTTGAAATATGTTTTTTTTTTTGCTCCAACACACCAGACACAGCAAACCCTAACCCTAACCAAGCATTTTTTTCCAACACAGGAAACCGGAATATCTTTCTTTGGGAGGGGGGTTTTTCAGGCCAACTCCTGTCTCGTTGGCCTCAACGCGGCCCGATAGGTTTCCGAGGGGACATGCGCACCCATGCCACAGGAAGTTGCCACCCCTGAAGTATCAGCTGTCCCCTGACATTGACCATTGCGGTTGGTGTTGTGGAAGCCCTCTTCGCTCTCGGTGTGTGGCACAGCCCGGGTGGTGAGTGGCATCGTCCCTCCGGCTGTACCCACTTGCCCCACAGTGGCGTATCGTTGCCGGAGTCGTCGCCAGTCCGCTGACCACTCCCCCCTCGCCTCCCTCCCCCTTGTTCCCTGACCGCATCCCCATTGCCTGCCCACCGAAATCAGACCCGTGTGGGCTATGGCCAACGCGCGTGACAGTCTCGCCGTGGCCCGAACCAGTGGATTTTGGCAAAAGTGAAACCTGGCGAAAATGGCCCACCCCCATCCACCGCCCAGGCCTTTTCTGAGGGGGGTGGGTGCAATGTCTGGTGAATTCTGATACGATATTCGGTCAATGTGACTGTGGTTGGTGGTTCCAGTCCTTGACCCCACCATTTTCTGGCAGGCAGCAAGACCTTGGTCGCAGCAAGAGCTTTCCCCAGGTCGCGATGGAGCTAAGTGCATGGCCATTAGAGTGATGTTGAATTCGTCAGCAAGAAATGAAGGACTCCTGTTATTTTCAGTTGGAGCCGTATAATTGATTGTGGCACATGTGCGACCTCTGATTCATAGTGACATATGACGTAAGTATGGTCTCTTCAGGGAATGCTTCATTCATAATCATTCATAAGTAATAATTGTAATAACCTAAAGCAGTATGACGCAATGGCGTTTCCTTTGCTGTTAATGAAAAACACAAAAAGCTGCAAGACATTACAGAAAATCTGCCTCTGTTCAAATTCTTATTTTTTTGCCGCCATTCCGCATTTATTTATCGTTCATTTTATTTATGCATTCCTCATTTTTTCATCATGTTTGCTTTCCCTTCCTTGTCATTAGAAAAGGCTGACTCCTTCCAGGGCCTCTGACACTCCTCACCCTAACAGCCTAATACGTTGTGGACCTCCGCACCCCTGCACTCCGTCCTTCGCCCCTGACCCGATGTTCTTGTGAGTTTCTTTAGGGACTGACGTTTTGTGCTGCTTGTCATTACCGACGCATTTCCTTGCATTGACCCCTGCCCCTTTATGACCCCGCGCTGCCAACCAACGGGCGACAAAAACGTCTGGTGAGAAAAGGTTTGTCACGAATTTTATGGCCGTTGGGAGATGGCTGCTTTTTGACTATGAATGCTTTGACCACGTCGGCGCTCCAAAGCAAGCCTGACATTGCACTTACCACAGCAATTGTTGACCTTTGCTTGTGGTTCATTCTGTGGACACCACAAAAATTTTTGTGGTTCACCTGTGGACACCAAAAATTTTTTGTGGTTCACTTGTGGACACCAAAAATTTTTGTGGTTCACCTGTGGACACCAAAGTAATATTTGTGGTTCACATGTGGACACCAAAAAATTTCCACCGCCTGCTGACATTTGCATCATTTTCTTTCTCATCAACAGCAATGAAGCAATCTTCTTTGAACATGTTTGACTCAGGCGGCGTAAGTTGGCCAAAATTCTGGTGCTCTAAAAACAGAAGAGGAAGCGGAAAACCACTTCCAAAAAAGGGTCATATTTTTCGATTTTTTTTGAAGAGGTTCTGATTTTGGCCAATTCCGGTGGACGTTTGGCTCACAGTAAAGGAGACCTATACAGTCGAAAACAGACCTAAGAAGGCCAATTTACTTTCGAATTCTGGTAAAATCAACAAAACCAATCAAGAAATACATGAACAGGAGGAACCGACAAAAACAAGCGTTGTTTCTGCTGCCGTAGGCCCCGAAGGAACGAAACAGAAAAATTAAAAAATGGAAGCGGTAAATATTGCATTCCGCTTCAAAAGCAGGAGATGTGCAACGAAAACTGAACGCAATGAATCATACAGAATGTAATGTAAAAATATGCATAATGTTTGCACACCAAAAAGGAAGCGTAAAACCGCTTTGAAAGAATCCGTAAAAAAATAGTATGAATTGAAATGATCAACAATGATCACCAAACGATATTCCAATCCCAATAACAACGAAGAACGTTAACATTTATGAAATTTATGAAGATAACAGAAACTGACAAACTGAACAGAAATTGAATGTCATTATCCAAAGTGCATAATGCAAATACGTCAAACCACGTGGAGACAATTGCACGAGTTACGAAAGGTAGAACAGGCGAAACGATACAGACCTTCTGTTCACTTCCCCGTGCTTCACTTGGAAGGACATTTCGACATGACATTGGCGTAAAACCTGCAAAAAAAACAGAGCAAATATGAAGCGGTTATCCGCTTCCTCAGGCTGACATAATACCTTTTAATTATCTCATATTGCCAAACTGCAAAAACCAGAATGAGGCTGACACTTACCCTTCTGAATGAAAAACTATACTGAATGTGGTCTTTCATTGAATGGTCAAGTTGAAGATCTGACACCACAGCAATGAAGTGGCTTTCCGGCTCCTACCTCAAAACAAAGCACATGGCATTGCCGATTTTTCAGGCACTTTTTCAGGCACTGAGGCACTCAACTGACATCCCACAATGCCCCAGAACGCTCCCAATGTCCACAGCCATGCCAAAGCCCCACGATAATGTCGCGTGTTTCTGCTTCCATGAAGCGGAATTCCGCTTCATCGACGCCAGTACTTAACTTTTTGATGGTATCCTTGTTGGGTAAGTTGTCTATACAGCATGTCTGCTTGAGAACTCTCGATAGCAATCTGTCCAATTCAACTGCCACGCTTCGTGGATTGAGCCGGGGCCAAGGCTCAGAATGTGGCTGAGGTGTCTAAAGATCAATCCGCCTTTAGGTGTAAATTTTTTTTTCGATCCTCAATCAATTTTTGTGGACCACAAATTTTTTGTGGACACCACAAAAATTTTTGTGGTTCACCTGTGGACACCAAAAATTTTTTGTGGTTCACCTGTGGACACCAAAAAAAATTTGTGGTTCACCTGTGGACACCAGAAAAAAATTTGTGGTTCACACGTCTTTTGTGAACCACACTAAATGAATGTCTGGTCGGTGTCTACCCAGCTCAACAGGGAATCAATGAGGAATTTTGTACCCCTGGAATATCCATTTCTGCAGTATTTTGAAAGACCAATTCCTGCTTTTTTGTCGTTGCATGGTGGGGGCAACAATTATGACCGCATGAGGGGACCCTCTCTGGGGGGTCAAGTGGAGGTTTGAACTTGAGTGTGGGCTCCCAACCCCACATCCCATATACCCTCACACGAACATACACACACACACACACACACGCACACACACACACACACACACACAACACACACACGCACGCACAACACACACAACACACACCCACACGCACAACACACACCACACATACACACCTGCACAACACATGCACAACACACGCACAACACACGCACACACACACACACACACACTTTCGTCGAATGCCTCATATATGCAGCTCAAACTCCTCAAACTGAAACTCAAACACATAACGTGTGACAAAAGCACTGGTGGGATCTGAGTATGAGCCATTGGTACTTTATCAAATCGGAGTGCCCAAACCTGTAGAGTTTCCATCGCGGCAATGCAGTCAAGGATGGATATTGATGTTGGGTTTAGGTCGGGTCCTGATAAATTTGGATAGATTGACCCCCTCCGATATGTTCGATGAATTTCGATAAAACTGATATGATCACTTTTTACCCCGATATCCTCATTTTTGTGTTTTGGAGAACCCCAAAATCGCCCCAAAAACAACAAAAAAGTACGTTACCCCCCAACGAAACCGATATTTTACGATATTTTTCGGGACCCAATAAATTCAAGGTCGTCAACAAGGCCGATAGGGGCCGATATCCAATATCCAGCCTTTATGCAGTGAACGGGGCGGACAAAATCAGCGACAGCAGACTGAAGGCTTAAGGTGCTGGTTCAGACGTCGCTCCAGGGTGCGGAACCTACCTCTGGGAGGGCGGTCCAGCCTGCACTCTTTTTTTTTTAAATCCCCGCACCCTCCCCTTCTGACGAATTTTGAGTTCCGCCGAGCCTCTTGAAGTGCTGGATTGGTAAAAGATCATTTTGCTCTGCAGATTTTGCAGGGCATCAGAGTGCGCACGACGAAATGGGTCAAAAATGGTCAAAATTTTGGTTGTGGTAAGCAAAATTTTGCATTATCAGCTAGTTTTGGTTTTCTTTAACAGTTTTGATTTTGGATGTTTTCTTGGATCTCATATTCTTTTTATCGCATTTCTTGGATTTCTTGATTTCTTGGATCTTGCACTCGGCCCAGTTTCAGCTGGTGGGGGGGTTATCTAGCAGATTTTTTCCCGCCTTCCCATTTTTTTCCCCCAGACTCTGAATTTTTTCACGCCCGGGGAGAGATCGTTATGGCACGCCCTGCCACACAGGTCCATAATGATGAAAACGTGGCCACATCTATTCACAGCAGCTGCCACGATAATCTGAAAACCACAGTGGTGGATTTTTGTGCATATGCTTTTGCACTGAAGGTTTCTTTTCTATTTCCTGGAACATTAATGTTTTCCATGATTCTCACAATTTTTTGATTCTTTGTTGTAGAGGAATGCTTTGGGTCCTGAGCATCGAAAGTATGACATTCAATGCTCTTGATTGTTGATCTGATTCAATATTCGGGCCTAATACCACCAACATCTCACAAAGGGCACTTTTTTTTCATGTTGTTGTCTGTTTATGTTTCCATAGTATTGCAGCGTGTTAGAGCACCACTCCCTTGTTAATGCTAACCGCAATTTCCCTGCAAATTTTCCATTTCCGCCCTTAGTCCACGTAAAATTGAAATGCAATTGCAATGAGTTTCCAGCCTTTTCTCGAATGGTTCAAAAGGGCAATTGTTTTTTGTTATTGCTATTTTATAGCAATTTTTTTATTTGGCAATCTTTGGCGTTTTTTTAATTTTTTTGTCGGACTTCTGGCAAATGATTTCAATTTACACTTCCGCATTTTAGAACAGATTTTCCCCTGAGACCTCCCCTTTTGTTATTTTGTTTTTTTTTGGCCAACAAACTCCAGATTTTTGAAATCAACATGTTCCCAGAAATGCAAACATCATGTTCTTTGGACATCTTTGCTGAAGGAGATGTTCATGGCGGCTCAAAACATACACCAAAGCTTCAAAATGCTTTAAAAAAAAGTCCCAGAGGAGGTGGAATTTTTATGAGTACCCCCCTGGAAAAAATGTGTGTATTCCCGTGTCAATTTTCCACGTTGTTCCAGCAGTTTCCATTTTTTTGTGTAATTTTCCAACAGTTTTTCCCGAAGGCCCCTGAAATCAATCCTCCCCTGCTTCTCTGAACGTTGCTGGTCCAGGAATGGAATCAATATGGAGCAGCCCAGAACACCCCTTGGGTAATCCGAACCCAACACTGCCACGCACTGCCCAGCGTTGGTTATTATTTCTTTCCCTGGTTGGTGAATGCACCCGTATCGCCGTATCGTATCGTATGGTACCGTATCGCCGTATCGTATGGTACCGTATCGCCGTATCGTGTGGTACCGTATCGCCGTGCTTTACCCCCTGCAGTGTAGCCACAAAGCATGTCTCAGGCCGCCGCCGCCGCCATTCCCGACCTCGCAGTGCCCGGGACGCTCCTCCGTCCTCTCGGGTGGCAGGAGCAGGCGTTCAGCAGTGCCGGACCGACGGTCCTGCACACGCCATTGCCGCCATTGCCGCGGCCTCGGGGGAAAAACCCCGGCGTGGTGCGCTCCCCCAAACACACTGGGAAAAGAAAGGTGAAATAGCGACAAAGGGTGCTTGCCCAAAGCAGGCGTCGAGGTGCAAAAGGCGCCCACTGGCGTCCTTGGTCACATCAGTTGCATGTTTCGCTCCAACTGTCCGCAGGATTATCTCTCTGGCTGCCGGAACGTTTATGGCGGGGTGGAGTTGCTGTCTTTAAGTGCCGCTCCCCCCCCCCCGGGCGCTTGGCCCCCCTCCTCCTCACATGCAAACTTGGCCCCCGAGAGTTGCCCTTTGGCCTTTTGCACATGGCCGCCAAAGTTCTTACCGTGCAAAATTGGCCCCCTCTAAGGTTGGCCCCTTGAAGGTAATCATGGCCCGGGGTTGGGGGGGCGCAGCATCCTACTACTCGCCAGCAGCTGATGTTTTGTGTTTGAGTGCACCTTCTCAGTCACTTGAGCCTTCCGCCCCTCGTCCGCGCAATGCCATTCCCATCACTGCCTGCGTGTCGCAGGCTGGTGGCCTGCCCGTGGCCGGGCAATCGCATGGATCTGACGGCCACAGAGATCGCGGCCCCTTTGCCGTCCAAGCTGCTTCCGCATCGTCCCCCACCCACCCATCAGAGTGGGCCACCTCCTTTTACCCCAATACCACTTCTTACCGCCCTTTCTCACCCTCCCAGTTCTACGCCCCCCCCCCCGTTTCTCTCAGACGCCGGGGCTGGTCCCTGGCTGGCGGGAAGAACCGCCCTCGCATACACTTCAACGGATGGCTGCGCGGGCGTCCTTCAGGCGCAGCTTGAGTCTGTGCTGAGCGAAGAGAAGCTGCGGGCCGCAGCAGCCAAGGCGGTTCTGTGCTGCCGTGGTGGCCCAGCGAATGGCAGAGACGGTTGGGGAGGACGGCAGTTTCTGGAGGCCGTCTGCGGAGAAACGGCCGGAAGTCACGTCGCACGTCCCCCCCCCCCCCATCGGTCCCCATTGGCAGCCTGACTGTTTTCTCCAAGAGGAAGTATTTTGCTGCGCACGACCTGGAGAAAGTCTGCCCCCAGGTATCCATCCTGTGTGCCAGGGCAGGTGAAAACAGCGTTGACGAAGAAACCGTTCCCAACCGCTGCAGCATGAGCCATCAGACCGCACCGCCCTGTGTACGTTGCATGTCGCGAGCATGCACCCGTTGTTGCGAGCCAACGTCTACAACGACGGCGAGACCGCCGTGTTTCGTGCAGGGCACCCAGTTCAGGCTTTTAACGTGCGGTGTGACCACATCTGGGGAGGGGTTTTGGGGAAATGGTCCAAATAATGCCCAGCAGTGACTCCGCTGCTGAAGGTGCAAAAAAAGTACTGGAAAAAAAACATGTGTGCCAACAACCCGGTGGGACGTTGGGTGGGCTTTGTGCGTGAAATGGGAACGTTCTCTTTTGGCTGGGGTCTTTGGTAGGATTAGGGTCTACGGGGTTCTCCCCGCACACATTTTGATCCCGAACTGCATGTTGTCAGTGAGCTTTTGCTGTGTGTTTAGAAGCGACACCCAACCTGGTGCAGGGTGGCCTGGTGGCGTACCGCTGACGTGCAGCTGGTCCCGGCCACCGTCCTGCGTGTCAGCGCAGAGGACGCAGCCGACCACGAGCGTCGTGGGGAGCCGTGGTGGCAGAAGGTGGTGGAGGACGAGCCCAGGGATGGTTTGGACGGCTGGTGGACTGATCCGGTCCCTTGGGTTGGGAAATACCACACACCATTGCACAGAAATGTATTTCTTTTTGCTGTGTTGACCCTGGTATCTGCTAATAGGCAGAAAGACGCAGTGCAATTCAGTTCTCAGACATTCGAGGTCCAATGCCACGTGGATGATGGTGTCCATGATTGGGCGATTCCATTACGTTCAGAAACGAGCGCAATTTTGATGACGTTCTGCGCAACTGCATTCAGTGAATGAAAGCAGCGGAAGGAAGCGCTGTCGGTTACAGCACGGCGGTGTGTGCACGAACACACACGCCTGCGGACGCACGCACAAACAATGCATTCAGCACACATGTGCGCACGACACAAACACACAACACATACCACACACACAAACAAGCGTGCGCACTCAGACAAACACACAATGACACGCATGCACACCCATTCTCTCTCTCTCTCTCTCTCTCACACACACACACACACACACAGATTCACATTAACACACACACACCACACACACACACACAAGATGCATGCACGCCGCTCGCACACGCGCCACACATCGGCCACACACCCGCCCACCCCTGCCCGGATGAACGTCCCCTTCCAGCTGGGCTGCCCCACGCCGCTGTTCCGCCTTGCCTGGGTCTCCCGCGACCAGCCCCAGGCCGGCCCGCCGTTCGAGCACCTACTGGCGGTGCAGTTCCACCACTGTGCCGGGGACGGCACCAGCGGCAACATCCTCACTCACGCCCGGCCGCACTGCGTGGCGCCTCGGGTTTTTTTTTAGTCGTGGACCCCCCGGGGGTGGTAGGGTGAGTGAGTCCAGTTGAGCCCCGGGGGGGCAGGGGGTCCAGGGGGGATGGGTTAACTTTTTGGCGCCAAAGGCGCCGAAAAAATTTGAAAAGGTGCTATTTTTAGCATTTTCGCGATTTTGGCCATTTTCGGAATGGAGTGCGTCCCCTGGAACCCCCCCCCGCCGGCCGGGGGCCCAGAGGGTGGGTTGGTGGGTGGGTGGGGACCCTCCCCCCGGGTCTTAAAATAAACCCCGGTGGTGCCCAGTGGCGTGGGAACTGGGCGGGTTGGTTTTTTGTTTTGTTTTGGAGAGGCTTTGTCTCAAGCCACTCCGGGTGTTGAGCTTTATGACAGCAAGTCGGGGCCCTCCGGACCTGCTGATTCACACCAGATTTCTTTGAATGAAATGAAACAAACATGCCGATGAGCGTTGCTATTCATCCATTGTCCACACGGGGGTGTTGCTTTCAGCCATTCCCCATGGTGGCAGAAAATGAACTTGAAATTTGCCTAATTTTTTTGGCAAATTTGAATTTTTTTTTGCTTAGGGGACATTTTTGGAATCGCATTGTTCAAAGGTTTTCAAAGCATTCCCCAGTGCCCACATCCAGGGCGGTCCGTAACGGACGTTTTTTTTTAGATAAGGACCGCCCCATTAAGGACCGCCCCCCCCCAATACACAGGAATCCAAGGACACTCAGGTGGGGCGTGACGAGAAGGGGGGGGGATGCTACAGGGCACCTCGTAGAACAGGACGCAAAGACAGCAAAAAAAAGCAACAAAAAACACAAAAAAATGCAAAAAATATAAAAAAACCACAAAAAAGTGCAGATTTTCAGAAAATTGAAAAACACAAAAAAAACAACGCATTTGTGTTTCCCCCTGGTACGAGGTCGCGATGGTTGAGACCGGTAGGGGAGGGGTGATGGGCAGGCACCTACGGCCGACCAGGGCCGACCAGGGCCGACCAGGGCCGACCAGGGCCGACTATGATTTTCAGGACCCCCGTAGGTGGGGGTTCGAACCAGGGCCGACCAGGGCCGACCAGGGCCGACCAGGGCCGACCAGGGCCGACCAGGGCCGACTTGATGTGGTTGGCTGACCGAAGGGGAATGGATGAAGGAATTCGGCAGCTTTCCCTCTGGAACAAGCACCTCTGATGATGCTGGGCGATGCTGGGCGATGCTGGGTGATGCTGGATTTTTGGAGACCAGAGGTGGGGTTCCGATGCTGGGCGATGCTGGGCGATGCAGGGTGTTGCTGGCTGATGCTGGCATTTTTTTGTACACTTTGAAGAACTGCCTTGGGATGTCAAATGCAACCTGTGAAATCACGAAAAGTCAAGTGGCGTCCTTAACGGGAAAAAAAAGAAAAATCCCTCATGGACCACCCTGCCGAAAACAGGGATGGGGAGGAGAAACATTTGGCTCCAGATTCATGGATGTAGTGAAAAGTGGAAGCATCCAGCTCAAATATTTTCAGGGGGAAAAATGACTCTTCCAAGGATGCCTGTCGAGGTTTTGACATTTTCCTGGGACGAAGCCCAAGCGACGGCCAACAGCCGATCTGGGATCGAACGGGGTTAAAAATTAAAAGTTGGCAATGCATTCTTTTTGACGTTTTGGGTGGATGGTCGATGGTGTTAAGGTGCCAGAAATCAACTCCCCAGCAAATAGATCCTTTTGTTTGCCACAATAAGGCCATTTGTGGACCGTTCTCCTGTGGCGTTTTCCTTGCATTTGCTGGGATGGCGTTTCCTTTTCTGCTTGAGGACCGCCCTGAACCCGGTGCGGCGCTGTCGGCGCAGGGGAGCCCACGGTCCGTGGGCTCCCCCGCAGTGACAGGGCCGCGATTGTCCCAGTGGGGGGGGGGTGGAAGAAAGCGACCCGCGACAGGGCGAAAGAATACGGTGCCCGAAACCCTTCGCCCGCTGCCTGGGTCTCGAATGCACGGCGGGCCCGCCGGGGAGGTGCTGAGCCACCTCGCCGCCGCGGAGCCCCGGCCCCCATCCTCCTGCCCCTCCTGCCCGACCCGGAGCGCCTGCAATTCCCGGAGCTGGAGGCCTCGCTGACGCCCAGGGTCCCCCCCCCTTGGCGCTGCCGGCGTCGGCGGCCGGGTTTGGACCCCGGGGCGGGAAGTCCCCCCCCCCCCCCCGAACCTACGGACCCGACCCGCTTGGCGGACGTAGACTGGACAGCGTGAGTGCTTGCCGGTGGCCAGCGCTGGCACCTTTGCCACTGTCGGCCGCTGCCACTGGGGGGTTAAGAGTTAGTCTTTTCCTGCCAACCCATATTCTCCAACATCCAAGCTGGACCCCCCCCCTCTGATGGGTTGGCTTCGCGATGCCCTTCGAACAATTTTTCTGAAGTCAAAAGGGGGCAACAGACCACATCCTGAATAAACTGCATGTGTCTGGGTGCCCATTTATCTGGAATTTCAAAAGACAGACAGTTTTTTGCGCAATTGCCCAAAGGTTTAACCCAACTTCGTGTTAAGTGCGTCATCGGCTGCCTCGGATGAGCTGGGTGGAAGTGAACTTTGATTCTCAGAAACCCTGGCTTCATTGGTGACCTAATGCATTTTTCAGGTGCTTTTCCCCCTCGCAATTCTGTTTAATTTGCATCTTTTGTCTCCGGGCATTCTTTTGGATCACATCTGCCAGACTGGTACAGACCGAGTGGGTTCGGGGAGCAGGGTTCGGGGCCCCAGAAAAAAAAAATGATTCCCTGGTGCAAGCAAAAATATTTTGCAGATTTGTCAAAAAAAGCGGAACAAATTTTGGGGCATTTTTTTCAAACCCAAATTTCCCCAAGGAGGGTTTCGAACCACCCTCCCCTGGGGGGGAAGGGCAAACAACCACTCTCCCTCCCCCCCAGTTTATGTACTAATCGATGGGGCTTCTCACTCCTTCAGTTTGCTGTCGGAGCTTCCCAAAAGGGTCCGCAAAAATTTAAAGACAGAAGCCAAAGTGCACTAAGGGGGGCTACTGCAGCCCAGCCAGGCTTGTGCTTAGTTGGGTGCCTACACCACGGGGGGGGGGGGCAGGCACTATAGCACCCATCCGACCCCCCGGGGGTAGGGTTTTTGGGGTGCCTGCCCAAGACAGGCACCCCCTCCGACCTTTGGCGCCGGGGCCCTTAAAAGGCCATTTTCAATGAAAAATTTCTGCCCCCCCCCTGGACCCCCCGGGGGGGGGTGTGCCTGCTAGGGGCAGGCACCCTGTAGCACCCACCCACCCCCTCCCCCCCCGGTCGGTAAGCACAAGCCTGAGCCCAGCTGCAGCAGCAGCGCCCCCCTCCTGGGTCAGCCTCCCCCCCCCCACCTCCCGAGCACTCCCCACCCACCGGAGCCTGCCTCCCCTGCACAGCAGACTGCCCTCGCCGCCCTGGAGGAGGAAGTCCTGACCGCCCGCCGCCAGCACACACTTGTCCTCCCGTATGGCCAGGCCCCTCCTGTTGGTTA
>CAAHFI011905281.1:0-11412 GCA_900893395.1 Euglena gracilis | reverse complement strand
AACAGAATTGAGATGCTAAAAACGGTCTTTTTCTCTGTTGTTTTCCGCCCTTTTTCTCACCTCAAACAGCAGCCTTTGGGATGTAATTCTGATTTATTTTTTTAAAAAAAAGGCCTTAAGCAGATTTTTTTTCATTCTCATTATAATTTCTGCATTGCTTTTTTCACTTCGGCAATGGCTCTGTTTCCAGTTTGAATTGTGCCTAGTTTCACAATTTATTCCCCCCTCACAGATGGAAAATTTCGGACTTTGGCATATTTTGGAACAGTGGGTTTTCCTGCTGCTGTGCCAGTTGTCAGTGGAATTGTGTCGGCTGCGGTGTATCGTGCTGATAAATACAATTTTGTTTCTCTTCAAACCAGGGTGGGTCTTGAGAGGCCTCGAGGCTGCCCACCTCGCTTGCTTGGTAAACAAAAATCGCGGAACATGGCAAGGTTGCAGGGGAACATTTCAATAGTTCCTCACTTTAGGCAGGGTTCGACATTGGGACTGGTGACCTTCTGCATTTTTACTGCTTTGTGACATTTGTTTTGCTTTATGTGGAGTGTTTATTGCCAGTCTTTCGACTGAAGAGACTCAATGGATTCATGCTGTATTTGACTCGAAATTGTATTAAAAGAATATGCATCAATGTTTTCCAGTATGCAGGCGTTGCCTTTGTGCTCAAGCTTCAGGAATCTGACACCAGTCCAAAAATTGCAGCAAAAGGATTGGTAAAACGCGGACATTTTGCCGAAGTCCTTGTCCACCATAATTTTTGTCCGCCTAGGCAGGCTGGATTTCTAACCGTTCACTGGTGTGTGCAGTCTTGAAATGGGCACTCTCCCATATGCCTCTTGCTGCCTTCGGACCTCTAGGTTAGTGGTCTGCCGATTGGGGACTTGGGGAGGGGGGCTTGAGGGGCACTGGCACGTGCTCATTCCGGTTCTCAGAGAGGGAGGCGGCCAACAGCCAGGCCACCGCCCTGGGGCAGGAGCTGCAGCAGGTGCGAGGACAGCTAGCGGGGTCCAGCAGGGTATGCGACAGTGCCTTTGTGTGACTGGGAAGGGCCTGCCACATGGTTGGTTCATATCTCGGGGGCTTTGTTCGGGGGGCCGTTGCTTGGCTTTTAGCCCTCCTTTTCTCAAATAGACTTGCTTTTTCTTAGGACCCTCCCGTCTGTTTTTTCCCCCCCAAAACAATTGGGTTTCCGAAAAAATTGTCACGTTTTGTCCTGCCAGGCAGCGGAAAAGAAATCGTAAAATTTCAAGCTCAGAGCAGCCGAGAGGTGGGGGGTGGGGGGCTATTTTGGGGGTGGGGGGCGGAGGTTAAGGCACTGATCTTTTTTTTGTCTGCCACTCATGAAACCTCTGGGACATTTTCAGGAAATGAATGGACCGAAAAATCCCACATAGAACTTAGTGAAAGAGAGCACGTGAACTCTCCAAACAGAATTGAGATGCTAAAAACGGTCTTTTTCTCTGTTGTTTTCCGCCCTTTTTCTCATCTCAAACAGCAGCCTTTGGGATGTAATTCTGATTTATTTTTTAAAAAAGGCCTTAAGCAGATTTTTTTTCTATTCTCATTAGAATTTCTGCATTACTTTTTTCACTTCGGCAATGGCTCTGTTTCCAGTTTGAATTGTGCCTAGTTTCACAATTTATTCCCCCCTCACAGATGGAAATTTCGGACTTTGGCATATTTTGGAACAGTGGGTTTTCCTGCTGCTGTGCCAGTTGTCAGTGGAATTGTGTCGGCTGCGGTGTATCGTGCTGATAAATACAATTTTGTTTCTCTTCAACCAGGGTGGGTCTTGAGAGGCCTCGAGGCTGCCCACCTCGCTTGCTTGGTAAACAAAAATCGCGGAACATGGGCAAGGTTGCAGGGGAAACATTTCAATAGTTCCTCACTTTAGGCAGGGTTCGACATTGGGACTGGTGACCTTCTGCATTTTTACTGCTTTGTGACATTTGTTTTGCTTTATGTGGAGTGTTTATTGCCAGTCTTTCGACTGAAGAGACTCAATGGATTCATGCTGTATTTGACTCGAAATTGTATTAAAAGAATATGCATCAATGTTTTCCAGTATGCAGGCGTTGCCTTTGTGCTCAAGCTTCAGGAATCTGACACCAGTCCAAAAATTGCAGCAAAAGGATTGGTAAAACGCGGACATTTTGCCGAAGTCCTTGTCCACCATAATTTTTGTCCGCCTAGGCAGGCTGGATTTCTAACCGTTCACTGGTGTGTGCAGTCTTGAAATGGGCACTCTCCCATATGCCTCTTGCTGCCTTCGGACCTCTAGGTTAGTGGTCTGCCGATTGGGGACTTGGGGGAGGGGGCTTGAGGGGCACTGGCACGTGCTCATTCCGGTTCTCAGAGAGGAGGCGGCCAACAGCCAGGCCACCGCCCTGGGGCAGGAGCTGCAGCAGGTGCGAGGACAGCTAGCGGGGGTCCAGCAGGGTATGCGACAGTGCCTTTGTGTGACTGGGAAGGGCCTGCCACATGGTTGGTTCATATCTCGGGGGCTTTGTTCGGGGGGCCGTTGCTTGGCTTTTAGCCCTCCTTTTCTCAAATAGACTTGCTTTTTCTTAGGACCCTCCCGTCTGTTTTTTCCCCCCAAAAACAATTGGGTTTCCGAAAAAATTGTCACGTTTTGTCCTGCCAGGCAGCGGAAAAGAAATCGTAAAATTTCAAGCTCAGAGCAGCCGAGAGGTGGGGGTGGGGGCTATTATTGGGGGTGGGGGGCGGAGGTTAAGGCACTGATCTTTTTTTTGTCTGCCACTCATGAAACCTCTGGGACATTTTCAGGAAATGAATGGACCGAAAAATCCACATAGAACTTAGTGAAAGAGAGCACGTGAACTCTCCAAACAGAATTGAGATGCTAAAAACGGTCTTTTTCTCTGTTGTTTTCCGCCCTTTTTCTCATCTCAAACAGCAGCCTTTGGGATGTAATTCTGATTTATTTTTTAAAAAAGGCCTTAAGCAGATTTTTTTCTATTCTCATTAGAATTTCTGCATTACTTTTTTCACTTCGGCAATGGCTCTGTTTTCCAGTTTGAATTGTGCCTAGTTTCACAATTTATTCCCCCCTCACAGATGGAAAATTTCGGACTTTGGCATATTTTGGAACAGTGGGTTTTCCTGCTGCTGTGCCAGTTGTCAGTGGAATTGTGTCGGCTGCGGTGTATCGTGCTGATAAATACAATTTTGTTTCTCTTCAACCAGGGTGGGTCTTGAGAGGCCTCGAGGCTGCCCACCTCGCTTGCTTGGTAAACAAAAATCGCGGAACATGGGCAAGGTTGCAGGGGAAACATTTCAATAGTTCCTCACTTTAGGCAGGGTTCGACATTGGACTGGTGACCTTCTGCATTTTTACTGCTTTGTGACATTTGTTTTGCTTTATGTGGAGTGTTTATTGCCAGTCTTCGACTGAAGAGACTCAATGGATTCATGCTGTATTTGACTCGAAATTGTATTAAAAGAATATGCATCAATGTTTTCCAGTATGCAGGCGTTGCCTTTGTGCTCAAGCTTCAGGAATCTGACACCAGTCCAAAAATTGCAGCAAAAGGATTGGTAAAACGCGGACATTTTGCCGAAGTCCTTGTCCACCATAATTTTGTCCGCCTAGGCAGGCTGGATTTCTAACCGTTCACTGGTGTGTGCAGTCTTGAAATGGGCACTCTCCCATATGCCTCTTGCTGCCTTCGGACCTCTAGGTTAGTGGTCTGCCGATTGGGGACTTGGGGGAGGGGGGCTTGAGGGGCACTGGCACGTGCTCATTCCGGTTCTCAGAGAGGGAGGCGGCCAACAGCCAGGCCACCGCCCTGGGCAGGAGCTGCAGCAGGTGCGAGGACAGCTAGCGGGGTCCAGCAGGGTATGCGACAGTGCCTTTGTGTGACTGGGAAGGGCCTGCCACATGGTTGGTTCATATCTCGGGGGCTTTGTTCGGGGGCCGTTGCTTGGCTTTTTAGCCCTCCTTTTCTCAAATAGACTTGCTTTTTCTTAGGACCCTCCCGTCTGTTTTTTCCCCCCCAAAAACAATTGGGTTTCCGAAAAAATTGTCACGTTTTGTCCTGCCAGGCAGCGGAAAAGAAATCGTAAAATTTCAAGCTCAGAGCAGCCGAGAGGTGGGGGGTGGGGGGCTATTATTGGGGGTGGGGGCGGAGGTTAAGGCACTGATCTTTTTTTTGTCTGCCACTCATGAAACCTCTGGGACATTTTCAGGAAATGAATGGACCGAAAAATCCCACATAGAACTTAGTGAAAGAGAGCACGTGAACTCTCCAAACAGAATTGAGATGCTAAAAACGGTCTTTTTCTCTGTTGTTTTCCGCCCTTTTTCTCACCTCAAACAGCAGCCTTTGGATGTAATTCTGATTTATTTTTTAAAAAAGGCCTTAAGCAGATTTTTTTCTATTCTCATTAGAATTTCTGCATTACTTTTTTCACTTCGGCAATGGCTCTGTTTCCAGTTTGAATTGTGCCTAGTTTCACAATTTATTCCCCCCTCACAGATGGAAAATTTCGGACTTTGGCATATTTTGGAACAGTGGGTTTTCCTGCTGCTGTGCCAGTTGTCAGTGGAATTGTGTCGGCTGCGGTGTATCGTGCTGATAAATACAATTTTGTTTCTCTTCAACCAGGGTGGGTCTTGAGAGGCCTCGAGGCTGCCCACCTCGCTTGCTCTGGTAAACAAAAATCGCGGAACATGGCAAGGTTGCAGGGGAAACATTTCAATAGTTCTCTCACTTTAGGCAGGGTTCGACATTGGGACTGGTGACCTTCTGCATTTTTACTGCTTTGTGACATTTGTTTTGCTTTATGTGGAGTGTTTATTGCCAGTCTTTCGACTGAAGAGACTCAATGGATTCATGCTGTATTTGACTCGAAATTGTATTAAAAGAATATGCATCAATGTTTTCCAGTATGCAGGCGTTGCCTTTGTGCTCAAGCTTCAGGAATCTGACACCAGTCCAAAAATTGCAGCAAAAGGATTGGTAAAACGCGGACATTTTGCCGAAGTCCTTGTCCACCATAATTTTTGTCCGCCTAGGCAGGCTGGATTTCTAACCGTTCACTGGTGTGTGCAGTCTTGAAATGGCACTCTCCCATATGCCTCTTGCTGCCTTCGGACCTCTAGGTTAGTGGTCTGCCGATTGGGGACTTGGGGAGGGGGGCTTGAGGGGCACTGGCACGTGCTCATTCCGGTTCTCAGAGAGGGAGGCGGCCAACAGCCAGGCCACCGCCCTGGGCAGGAGCTGCAGCAGGTGCGAGGACAGCTAGCGGGGTCCAGCAGGGTATGCGACAGTGCCTTTGTGTGACTGGGAAGGGCCTGCCACATGGTTGGTTCATATCTCGGGGGCTTTGTTCGGGGGGGCCGTTGCTTGGCCGAAAAAATTGTCACGTTTTGTCCTGCCAGGCAGCGGAAAAGAAATCGTAAAATTTCAAGCTCAGAGCAGCCGAGAGGTGGGGTGGGCTATTATTGGGGGTGGGGGCGGAGGTTAAGGCACTGATCTTTTTTTTGTCTGCCACTCATGAAACCTCTGGGACATTTTCAGGAAATGAATGGACCGAAAAATCCCACACAGAACTTAGTGAAAGAGAGCACGTGAACTCTCCAAACAGAATTGAGATGCTAAAAACGGTCTTTTTCTCTGTTGTTTTCCGCCCTTTTTCTCATCTCAAACAGCAGCCTTTGGGATGTAATTCTGATTTATTTTTAAAAAAAGGCCTTAAGCAGATTTTTTTTCTATTCTCATTAGAATTTCTGCATTGCTTTTTTCACTTCGGCAATGGCTCTGTTTCCAGTTTGAATTGTGCCTAGTTTCACAATTTATTCCCCCTCACAGATGGAAAATTTCGGACTTTGGCATATTTTGGAACAGTGGGTTTTCCTGCTGCTGTGCCAGTTGTCAGTGGAATTGTGTCGGCTGCGGTGTATCGTGCTGATAAATACAATTTTGTTTCTCTTCAACCAGGGTGGGTCTTGAGAGGCCTCGAGGCTGCCCACCTCGCTTGCTTGGTAAACAAAAATCGCGGAACATGGGCAAGGTTGCAGGGGAAACATTTCAATAGTTCCTCACTTTAGGCAGGGTTCGACATTGGACTGGTGACCTTCTGCATTTTTACTGCTTTGTGACATTTGTTTTGCTTTATGTGGAGTGTTTATTGCCAGTCTTTCGACTGAAGAGACTCAATGGATTCATGCTGTATTTGACTCGAAATTGTATTAAAAGAATATGCATCAATGTTTTCCAGTATGCAGGCGTTGCCTTTGTGCTCAAGCTTCAGGAATCTGACACCAGTCCAAAAATTGCAGCAAAAGGATTGGTAAAACGCGGACATTTTGCCGAAGTCCTTGTCCACCATAATTTTTTGTCCGCCTAGGCAGGCTGGATTTCTAACCGTTCACTGGTGTGTGCAGTCTTGAAATGGGCACTCTCCCATATGCCTCTTGCTGCCTTCGGACCTCTAGGTTAGTGGTCTGCCGATTGGGGACTTGGGGGAGGGGGCTTGAGGGGCACTGGCACGTGCTCATTCCGGTTCTCAGAGAGGGAGGCGGCCAACAGCCAGGCCACCGCCCTGGGGCAGGAGCTGCAGCAGGTGCGAGGACAGCTAGCGGGGGTCCAGCAGGGTATGCGACAGTGCCTTTGTGTGACTGGGAAGGGCCTGCCACATGGTTGGTTCATATCTCGGGGCTTTGTTCGGGGGCCGTTGCTTGGCTTTTAGCCCTCCTTTTCTCAAATAGACTTGCTTTTTCTTAGGACCCTCCCGTCTGTTTTTTCCCCCCAAAAACAATTGGGTTTCCGAAAAAATTGTCACGTTTTGTCCTGCCAGGCAGCGGAAAAGAAATCGTAAAATTTCAAGCTCAGAGCAGCCGAGAGGTGGGGGGTGGGGGCTATTATTGGGGGTGGGGGCGGAGGTTAAGGCACTGATCTTTTTTTTGTCTGCCACTCATGAAACCTCTGGGACATTTTCAGGAAATGAATGGACCGAAAAATCCCACATAGAACTTAGTGAAAGAGAGCACGTGAACTCTCCAAACAGAATTGAGATGCTAAAAACGGTCTTTTTCTCTGTTGTTTTCCGCCCTTTTTCTCATCTCAAACAGCAGCCTTTGGGATGTAATTCTGATTTATTTTTTAAAAAAGGCCTTAAGCAGATTTTTTTTCTATTCTCATTAGAATTTCTGCATTACTTTTTTCACTTCGGCAATGGCTCTGTTTCCAGTTTGAATTGTGCCTAGTTTCACAATTTATTCCCCCTCACAGATGGAAAATTTCGGACTTTGGCATATTTTGGAACAGTGGGTTTTCCTGCTGCTGTGCCAGTTGTCAGTGGAATTGTGTCGGCTGCGGTGTATCGTGCTGATAAATACAATTTTGTTTCTCTTCAACCAGGGTGGGTCTTGAGAGGCCTCGAGGCTGCCCACCTCGCTTGCTTGGTAAACAAAAATCGCGGAACATGGCAAGGTTGCAGGGGAAACATTTCAATAGTTCCTCACTTTAGGCAGGGTTCGACATTGGGACTGGTGACCTTCTGCATTTTTACTGCTTTGTGACATTTGTTTTGCTTTATGTGGAGTGTTTATTGCCAGTCTTTCGACTGAAGAGACTCAATGGATTCATGCTGTATTTGACTCGAAATTGTATTAAAAGAATATGCATCAATGTTTTCCAGTATGCAGGCGTTGCCTTTGTGCTCAAGCTTCAGGAATCTGACACCAGTCCAAAAATTGCAGCAAAAGGATTGGTAAAACGCGGACATTTTGCCGAAGTCCTTGTCCACCATAATTTTTGTCCGCCTAGGCAGGCTGGATTTCTAACCGTTCACTGGTGTGTGCAGTCTTGAAATGGGCACTCTCCCATATGCCTCTTGCTGCCTTCGGACCTCTAGGTTAGTGGTCTGCCGATTGGGGACTTGGGGGAGGGGGGCTTGAGGGGCACTGGCACGTGCTCATTCCGGTTCTCAGAGAGGGAGGCGGCCAACAGCCAGGCCACCGCCCTGGGGCAGGAGCTGCAGCAGGTGCGAGGACAGCTAGCGGGGGTCCAGCAGGGTATGCGACAGTGCCTTTGTGTGACTGGGAAGGGCCTGCCACATGGTTGGTTCATATCTCGGGGGCTTTGTTCGGGGGGCCGTTGCTTGGCTTTTAGCCCTCCTTTTCTCAAATAGACTTGCTTTTTCTTAGGACCCTCCCGTCTGTTTTTTCCCCCCAAAAACAATTGGGTTTCCGAAAAAATTGTCACGTTTTGTCCTGCCAGGCAGCGGAAAAGAAATCGTAAAATTTCAAGCTCAGAGCAGCCGAGAGGTGGGGGTGGGGGGCTATTATTGGGGGTGGGGGGCGGAGGTTAAGGCACTGATCTTTTTTTTGTCTGCCACTCATGAAACCTCTGGGACATTTTCAGGAAATGAATGGACCGAAAAATCCCACATAGAACTTAGTGAAAGAGAGCACGTGAACTCTCCAAACAGAATTGAGATGCTAAAAACGGTCTTTTTCTCTGTTGTTTTCCGCCCTTTTTCTCACCTCAAACAGCAGCCTTTGGGATGTAATTCTGATTTATTTTTAAAAAAGGCCTTAAGCAGATTTTTTTTCTATTCTCATTAGAATTTCTGCATTACTTTTTTCACTTCGGCAATGGCTCTGTTTCCAGTTTGAATTGTGCCTAGTTTCACAATTTATTCCCCCCTCACAGATGGAAAATTTCGGACTTTGGCATATTTTGGAACAGTGGGTTTTCCTGCTGCTGTGCCAGTTGTCAGTGGAATTGTGTCGGCTGCGGTGTATCGTGCTGATAAATACAATTTTGTTTCTCTTCAACCAGGGTGGGTCTTGAGAGGCCTCGAGGCTGCCCACCTCGCTTGCTTGGTAAACAAAAATCGCGGAACATGGGCAAGGTTGCAGGGGAAACATTTCAATAGTTCCTCACTTTAGGCAGGGTTCGACATTGGGACTGGTGACCTTCTGCATTTTTACTGCTTTGTGACATTTGTTTTGCTTTATGTGGAGTGTTTATTGCCAGTCTTTCGACTGAAGAGACTCAATGGATTCATGCTGTATTTGACTCGAAATTGTATTAAAAGAATATGCATCAATGTTTTCCAGTATGCAGGCGTTGCCTTTGTGCTCAAGCTTCAGGAATCTGACACCAGTCCAAAAATTGCAGCAAAAGGATTGGTAAAACGCGGACATTTTGCCGAAGTCCTTGTCCACCATAATTTTTGTCCGCCTAGGCAGGCTGGATTTCTAACCGTTCACTGGTGTGTGCAGTCTTGAAATGGGCACTCTCCCATATGCCTCTTGCTGCCTTCGGACCTCTAGGTTAGTGGTCTGCCGATTGGGGACTTGGGGGAGGGGGGCTTGAGGGGCACTGGCACGTGCTCATTCCGGTTCTCAGAGAGGGAGGCGGCCAACAGCCAGGCCACCGCCCTGGGGCAGGAGCTGCAGCAGGTGCGAGGACAGCTAGCGGGGGTCCAGCAGGGTATGCGACAGTGCCTTTGTGTGACTGGGAAGGGCCTGCCACATGGTTGGTTCATATCTCGGGGGCTTTGTTCGGGGGGCCGTTGCTTGGCTTTTAGCCCTCCTTTTCTCAAATAGACTTGCTTTTTCTTAGGACCCTCCCGTCTGTTTTTTCCCCCCAAAAACAATTGGGTTTCCGAAAAAATTGTCACGTTTTGTCCTGCCAGGCAGCGGAAAAGAAATCGTAAAATTTCAAGCTCAGAGCAGCCGAGAGGTGGGGGTGGGGGGCTATTATTGGGGGGCGGAGGTTAAGGCACTGATCTTTTTTTTGTCTGCCACTCATGAAACCTCTGGGACATTTTCAGGAAATGAATGGACCGAAAAATCCCACACAGAACTTAGTGAAAGAGAGCACGTGAACTCTCCAAACAGAATTGAGATGCTAAAAACGGTCTTTTTCTCTGTTGTTTTCCGCCCTTTTTCTCATCCTCAAACAGCAGCCTTTGGGATGTAATTCTGATTTATTTTTTAAAAAAGGCCTTAAGCAGATTTTTTTTCTATTCTCATTAGAATTTCTGCATTACTTTTTTCACTTCGGCAATGGCTCTGTTTCCAGTTTGAATTGTGCCTAGTTTCACAATTTATTCCCCCCTCACAGATGGAAAATTTCGGACTTTGGCATATTTTGGAACAGTGGGTTTTCCTGCTGCTGTGCCAGTTGTCAGTGGAATTGTGTCGGCTGCGGTGTATCGTGCTGATAAATACAATTTTGTTTCTCTTCAACCAGGGTGGGTCTTGAGAGGCCTCGAGGCTGCCCACCTCGCTTGCTTGGTAAACAAAATCGCGGAACATGGGCAAGGTTGCAGGGAAACATTTCAATAGTTCCTCACTTTAGGCAGGGTTCGACATTGGGACTTGGTGACCTTCTGCATTTTTACTGCTTTGTGACATTTGTTTTGCTTTATGTGGAGTGTTTATTGCCAGTCTTTCGACTGAAGAGACTCAATGGATTCATGCTGTATTTGACTCGAAATTGTATTAAAAGAATATGCATCAATGTTTCCAGTATGCAGGCGTTGCCTTTGTGCTCAAGCTTCAGGAATCTGACACCAGTCCAAAAATTGCAGCAAAAGGATTGGTAAAACGCGGACATTTTGCCGAAGTCCTTGTCCACCATAATTTTTGTCCGCCTAGGCAGGCTGGATTTCTAACCGTTCACTGGTGTGTGCAGTCTTGAAATGGGCACTCTCCCATATGCCTCTTGCTGCCTTCGGACCTCTAGGTTAGTGTCTGCCGATTGGGGACTTGGGGGAGGGGGGCTTGAGGGGCACTGGCACGTGCTCATTCCGGTTCTCAGAGAGGGAGGCGGCCAACAGCCAGGCCACCGCCCTGGGGGGACTGCAGCAGGTGCGAGGACAGCTAGCGGGGGTCCAGCAGGGTATGCGACAGTGCCTTTGTGTGACTGGGAAGGGCCTGCCACATGGTTGGTTCATATCTCGGGGGCTTTGTTCGGGGGGCCGTTGCTTGGCTTTTAGCCCTCCTTTTCTCAAATAGACTTGCTTTTTCTTAGGACCCTCCGTCTGTTTTTTCCCCCCAAAAACAATTGGGTTTCCGAAAAAATTGTCACGTTTTGTCCTGCCAGCAGCGGAAAAGAAATCGTAAAATTTCAAGCTCAGAGCAGCCGAGAGGTGGGGGGTGGGGGGCTATTATTGGGGGTGGGGGGCGGAGGTTAAGGCACTGATCTTTTTTTTGTCTGCCACTCATGAAACCTCTGGACATTTTCAGGAAATGAATGGACCGAAAAATCCACACAGAACTTAGTGAAAGAGAGCACGTGAACTCTCCAAAACAGAAATTGAGATGCTAAAAACGGTCTTTTTCTCTGTTGTTTTCCGCCCTTTTTCTCATCTCAAACAGCAGCCTTTGGGATGTAATTCTGATTTATTTTTTAAAAAAGGCCTTAAGCA
>CAAHFI011905263.1:0-14073 GCA_900893395.1 Euglena gracilis | reverse complement strand
GTCACTCCTGGCAGGCATGCTACCACCTATCCCCCCCCCCGGCTGAGTTTGAAACCACACGGCTAAAGTGTCTGTCTCATTGCGAGAAATCGAGTGGGATCCGAGGACGCCGCAGCCCTGGAGTGAAACACGAGGCCTGCTCGCCTGGGCCCGAGGGAAACGGTCATGTGGCCCTCAAACGGAAACTGACTGGGGGTTTGCACTGTGTTCCCCGGGACAGGTATTCCAGTGTGCCGGCCGGGTTAGTGCCGCTGTGCCGAGGGGTGTGAAAAACGTGCGGACGTAATAAAGCTTGCAACCCTTGAAAGCACCAAAGGGGGACCGCCACCTCTGAGCTTGCTGGCAACGAATGTCACCAGGCTATTGCTTAAAGACCCTGCAGTTACGTTGCACAGCAGCTCCATACCCAATTGTCAGACCAAACCCGGTCCCATGTGGTGGTGTGCCATGGTGCCTATGATGCTATACCTGCAGGTGCCATGGAGGGGTGCAGTGCACCGGGTGCAATGCGATCAGCAGGCTCCCCGAGACAGGCACCGAGCCACCTACGGACACCTGGTGTCGGTTTTCACACACCCTCCCATCCGCTGTCTGAACGCATACTCCAGGCACACACCAACCGCACACAAGCGCCGTCTCGCGCCGTGCTTCAAACACACAAAACCTCCCATCCACTTTAACCATACAGACCGCAGTACCCCCTTCACATACCAGCAAGCACCTATGGTGAATCCCAGACCCAGTCACGCTCAGTCATGCTCAGTCACACTCACTCACAACAAGTAATCACACAGAAATCCCAGTGCCAGAAAAGGCCAAAGTTTGGCCAAAAGTGGCCAAGGATGACCAAAAGTACTCAAAAATATCCATAGGTGGCAGAAATGTCTAAAGATGGCCAGAAACAGACAAACAGGGTCGAACATGGCTGAAAGTAGTTAGAAGTGGCCAGAAGTGGACAAACCTTCCAGTCACGCTCAGTCATGCCCAGTCATGCCCAGTCACGGAACCCCACCTATGAGGGTCCTCAAAGCCACACCCAGGTATGTTCAGTCACGCCCAGTCATGTCCAGTCACACCCAGTCATTTCATAGGTGCTTGCACCACTCCTAGGAGCCACACCACGGCCCGAAAAACCTCAGGAGAAGGCTGGGACGTGGAGGGGGTGAATGCGCACCCGCGCATTCATTGACTGCCACAGAACAGGGGACAGGTACAAGGGCTTCAGCCAGGGGTTTTTTTTAAGACCGGGGGGGAGGGGGGGTCCCCCCCACCCACCACCCCCTGGGGGGGGCCCCCCCCGGGGAGGGGGGTCCAGGGGACCCACAAAAAAAAAATGGCCGAAAAAATCGCGAAAAGTGCTAAAAATAGAATTTTTTCCGCGCCTGCGGCGCCGAAAAGTATATCCCACCCCCCTCCGGGGGGAACCCCCCCCCCCGGGGGGGAGGGGGTCCGGCGGACCCACCCACCCTACCCCCCCTCCCCCCCCCCCGGGGGTCCAAACTTAATCCCTGGCTTCAGCAGATCAGGGTTTCGTTCCCGTGAAACGGTGTTTCGTGTCGCACCGAACTTCGGCGGAAGGGGTTGTTCCCTGGTCGGTGGAGGTGGTAAACCCATTTTTAGAAACAAAAAATAGGAGACGGAATTCCAGGGGGAAAACACAGGTCGGAAGCAGTGGTACCCAACTTTGGAACCACGGGTTTCAGCTGCCAGGTGTTTTCCCCAGTGAAATGATGCAAACGGAGTCCGCCAAAAAAAGAATGCGCAGGTGCATACTAAACTGCCAAATTTGAAATGCGGATTCCCAGCCGTCTCTTATTATCCTGTGAAATAATAATATCTATAAAAAAAACGATCTCTTTATCTACAGAACCTTTTACCATCTCATATTTGTAACTCAAATGGTGCCTCGGAAAATGACACCGTCGATATTGGTCAAAGAACAAAAAAGTCATTTTAGATGTGTTTCGGGATGAGCAAAGGCATTTTGGGACTTTCGTCGGCACAAGAGGACTTAGGACGCATGGGACGAGCATGCAAAAGGAAGAAAAAACAAAAAAAAGTCAGGGTCTGGGTGCAATATCTCCATTTCCCAAATCATATGAGGGCCTCAAAGGGAAATATGAGTGGCATTTCTATTTTCTCCCGTATGGTCAGATAGCAGACCTTTGAGATTGCAGACAGCTGGGGATAATCATCTCCACGTGCACATATTCAAAAATTAAGTAAATCACCAGATCTGATTTTGAGGCATTTTTTCAGGAATGCGAGTGACAGTAGGTGGGCAATTTGAATTTGGGAAAATTTTCAATTTGACCAAAAATTTCAGCTGGGCACCCCATTTTTTCACCTGTTTTTGGTACATCTTTGGCACCCCAACGAGCATTTTGCAAAAAGGTCTGTTGCTGACAACATTGGGCGATGGGTCATTGTTAGTATTTATTATGGCGTTGTTGCTATCCTAAACTGCAGCAACCCAAAAAAAGCATAAAACAAAAAAATACAAAAGTGACACAAAATTTTCCCCCAAATAAATCAATTATTCATGAAAAACTGATTTTCTTTGGATAAGAACAAATTCAAACTCAAGGTTGCTGCACCTTAGCACCCTGGCCGGATGACCATTTCTGCAAACATGCTGTTAATGGTTCCATTTTTGTCCTTTGAGTCAAATCATACTCCAGTGGGGAGTTAAACTTTAACGTGTGCACATCGTTTTAAAATTCAGTGTGTTTCTGCTCTTGGATCAAACAAATGACAGGTTTGGGCAGGCAAACAGTCACGGCAGAAATTAAGACACGTTTTTTTTTTTAAAAAAATAGAGATAATAGTTTGAAGCACTTTCCAAGAATGTAAGCACTTTTAAACCAAAGACTGACACAGAAATGTTGCACCGTTCAATTGGATTTGTTGACGTTGAGCTTCTCCTCCAATGTCACAATTGTGCAGAACGCCACCTTTTGTCTGTTGCACTTTTCGCCCACCTCAACGCACCTAAAACCATTTGCTCCTGACGAAGCATATTGGCGAAACAGCTGCATCAATGCTGCTCGTCGTTGTGGGAACTGTTGTTTGAAAAAAAAGGCAAAAGGCCTAAAAAAAGGGAAAGCAATGAAATTGCGGATAAAAATATGCTGCAACCCACAGGACTATTAATTGAGAACCCACGTGGCAAGTTACTTGCTGCTCCATCAAGGTCGCATTGTGGGTAAAAAAAAGTAATCAAATTGATAACAGTGGAATAATATGTTACTTAACTGAACATAAAAGACAAAAATCCCTTCTCAGTGATGTGATGGTATGCAGCTGTTGTTGGGATTGCCTGAAATGCATGTGCCACCAAACTAAAAAACTGGGAACGGAAACCCTCAATCAAAAGATACAGAGATGCAAAAGGTTGCAGGGAAACAACTGAGGATATACTAGATTTGCTCATAATTGCCTTTTCATCAATGTGCAATAAAAGCCATATGTTTGCAAGCTTTGTTGCTTCATCAGCTCAAAAAAATTTCCAGTTGATTTGGGTTCAGGTCATAGATTCTCCTCTTGCCCCCCCCCAGGGGGGGCGGGGCAAACCCATTTGTTTTTGGAAAAACCCGCCAATGTTCAACCCACCCACCCAAAACCGAGGGGGCCACCCATCCAAACCCACCGAAATCGGCCGAAAACTCTTAAAAAAATGTTCTGGCCCGGCCTTCGGTCGGGCTGGACTGAGAAATGGTGCACCCCACCCCGGGGGGGGGGGGGTCCAGTACCCCCAACCACCCACCACTCTCGAAAGCCCACCCCTTGGGGAGGGAGGGTCATGGAGGTGTGAAAGTATTTTATTGTTCACACTCAAAGAGCCGGGAAGGTTCCCTGTCACATGAGAACAAGATGGCCATCGTCGAATACAACAGGGGCCGACCAAGGGACTCGGCATACATCCAAATCACATTTTCTTGGAGCAAACATGAAAACGAGAAAAATCACAACATCAAAAAAGAAATCTGTAACAGAAAAGTTCAGAAACCAATCCCAGTTTGCTATTTGGCTGCAAAAAGGAGGCCAATAAACCATCCAAACCAAACAAAATCAAAATGTTCCCACCCATCAGAAGCCCTTTTGTTTCAAAACGGCTTTTCGGCAAAACGGCGAAAAAAAGCCGTATACAGGCTTCTTTTTAAGACCCCCGGGGGGGGAGGGGGGTCCCCCCCCCACCACCCAGGGTGGCGCGGGACCCCGGGGGGGGGGGGGACCCCCCCAAAATCGGGCCCGTTAAAGGCAATTTCCAAAAATTTTTCGGCGCTTCGCACCGAAAAGGTATACCCAGCGCCTCCGGCCCGGGACCCCCGGGGGGAGGGGGTCAGGTGACTTAAAAAAGAAGCCTGGCCGTTTTAGCCGTCAGCAAAACGGCAAGAAGCCGTTTCGCCATTGGTAAAACGGCGAAAAAAGCCGTTTTGCAGCCAAAGCTGAGAAAAAATGGCAAAAAAAAACCGAAAAGCCGAAATGAAACACATACAGGTGGGAACAAGAGAGGTGCACCGTGGGAAATAAATCATGTGCTTTATGCAATTAAGTTCAATCAAATGAAACGGATGCAACGAAAAATAAAAGACCAGTAAGTGAATGGGGGTTCTGTCCCCTGTGTTTAAACAGAGAGGGCCCAAATCCGCCTGGTTTTTGACCCTCGCCGCAGGATACAACCCCGAAGAATATGTAATTTGGAAAGCCTGTTTAAGGTATGGAGCAAGGACCATTGGGTATAAAATTGGCCTAAAATTAAATCTAAATTGTGTCCACCTAACTGTAATCTCAACTCTATTATCAAGAACAATTACCAATTAAAAACAAAAACCGAAAAGTCGGTGATGAAACCTCATCGGGGTGTTTTTCAGAAGCACACTTCCCTCCCGGTTTTTGCAGAGTCAGCCCTTCCTTTGCAGTAAAATGAAACGGTCTTCCCCACTAAAGAAGCTGGGGTCCATATTGTTGCCACGTTTCAGGGAAAATATCAAAAAAGTCGAATATTTTTCTCCCGAACTCAGACAGGAGCTGAAGAGAGAGCGGGAAAGAAATGTGCAGAATGCTGCAGATCCCTCCCTGCGTTACACAGTGCGAGTGAAATATGCATTACACGTAGAATCTTTTTATGGGCAGAAAATACACACACAATTTTTGCAGGTGGTCCCGTGTCAAGGATTCTTGGTGTGGGTCAAGCCGATTTCTTTGAACATATTGCCAACTGTGGTGGCATGCCAACTTGCACACGTCCCATGCTTCCACCAACAAAACAGATATTTGCAAATGACAAATTTTGGGGTTCGCCGATGTTCTCTCCCACGCTTTATTTATATCATGACATTCTAAATTAACAAAAAAAAACAAAAAAAAAAATTGGGTGGAGAAATTTTCAACAGAATTGTATAACGTTTGGTCGGATTGGGTATTCAACCAATACTGTTTGGGGTCGTCCACATACTGTTTGGGGTCGTCCACGTGCTTTCGCTTGGCAGGGTGTCAAAATTTGGATGGTCAAAAGCAAAAGTCGGTCAACTGGCACGGAGTCCAGGCTATAAATTCACTTAATGACCGCGGGGAGGGTGGGCACTTTTAGCCTGGCCAAAACCCACCCACTGCCTTTTTTGAGAGAACCAACCACCCACAACTATCCCCCCTGAGGAAATTGATCCACCCCCTCCCCCAGGGGGGGGGGCAGGCCAGCCCAAATTTCAAGCCATCTCCCAATTTCTAGCCCGAGTCCAGCAACCTCCCCCGGGGGGTCTTTAAAGTGATGTATGCCCATCCTGCTTTTGGGGATGGAAGTGCACAGAGCCCAGGCTTCTTTCTGATTGGAAACCCTCCAAGGGGGCAGGTGTGCCACATTTGGCTGATACTGCACCCAGGGGGGAAACAATGCACTGTGCCGTTTTTTTGCAATTCTGTTTGCATTTTTTTGTAGTTTTTTTTGTAGTACTTTGCGGGGAAGAAGCTTCACACCATTGGTTAGTGCGCGTTTTTAAACCTTGGAGTTAGTTTTTTTTTGGTCAGAATTGGAATTTTCCTAAGTTTTTTGACCCGAGTTTTGCACATTTCAAATGTGTTTTTGTATGCACAGTCTGGGTCTGGGTTGCGCCCAAAGCCCAAAGCGACAGAAAGTTCTTGAAAAAAGGTCATCTGACAGCCTGATATTTGGTGGGGTTCCCACTCCCTGGTTAAATCCCGTACCATCTGGGTGGGAGGGGTTTTGCCCTAAAAAGAAGTCAGCAATGCACCTGAGATTTCGGAAGTTCAAAAAACGCAGGATTTCGTGGATGGGGGACACAACAGGCAACCCACCAATGGGACTATTTACAATCAGGGTTGTTGGACCTGGACCATATATGAGCTTTGCCCGTGACCCCACCCACAGGGGAATGGGGATGGGTGGGTGGGTTCTTGAGAGTGGCTGGGTGGGTGGTGCCAGCAGCTAGCCCCAATTTTGGCCCAGCCCAGCTGCATCTGCCCCTGGGGGTGCTGCTAGCCCTTCTAGCCAGCCACTTTTTTACTGGGTCTAGTCCAAAAAATATTGGCGCAAAGCGCCGAATTTTTTTTGAAAGGTGTTCAAAAATGGCTGAAACTGTATTTTTGGGGTGTTGGGGCGTTTTGGGGGGGTTTGTCAGATACAAAATTATTTCAAATACTGTGTTTTTCAGGTCAGTATTTGGCAATTGTCCGATTTCTGCCCAGCCCGGCCCAGCTCAGACCGGGGTCCACCCACCCACCCACCCACCCAAAACCACCCAAATCGACCAAACCCCTGAAATTTCTTCCAGCCAACCCAGCCTCTGGCCCGGTTGGGCTGAACCAAAGGGCAGCGATCCCAGCATGCAGTCTGTGCGACGATTGTCGATTGTCGATTGCAACATTGTCGTTGCCATTTGACTTGACACAAAAGAAAATATTTGACTAACAAGAAAAAAATAATCTGAACTCTGTCAAAGTAAATCTGAACTTCAAACAAAACCCTGTGGTTTTTGCGAAAATCCAGCTGTAAGCAATGCACATTCATTCTGGACAAAAAAACCCTAAGCTCCCACACCCAATTTACATGGTAGCTCAGTGGCGAGGTCTAAAGCCAAATACACAAGACAAACTCACACACGCGCGCGCACACCTTCCCTGGTGTGTGTGAGTATTCTGAAGAATACTCATACACACGCACCTGTGTGTATTCTGTAGACCGGCAAGGACATGCTGTTTGGGCACCCCAGGGGGGGGGGTGGCATAAGAAAAACCCACGGGCGTGTGGCGGACAACGTCTCAAAACAAACGAATCTATGATACGCAAAACAACACCCAGTGGCAAACTTGGGAAAGGCGTAACCATGCACGTTGTGTCTTCCCGGCCACAATTAGTTCACGGAACACGGGCCACGGAACCACCACTGCACCAACGGATCAGTGGTCGCTGGCGTGGGACCGCGGCCCGGTGGCTGCCCATCACCAACCCCAGCTGCTCCTTCCCGGGATTTTCTTAAAGAAGCCCCGGGAGATACAGCGAACCGGCTGGAAAAAGGTGCTGGGTGGACCTGGGGGGGGGGGTCTGGGGTGGGGATTTGGCTGGCTGGCAGGTGGACACGGCTGGTTCCTGACAACAGGGGGGCGGGGACCTCGAATGTGAAGACGAACGCCACAAAACCTCTCAAAATGCCATTTTGATCCCATATTTCCCTAAAATATTTGGTAGCTTTGTGCCGAAAGTTTTTTCGAACCGGCCCCAGCTTAATTTCAGTGGATCCCCAGGATCTGCAGCCTGGATGGGCTGTGGAATGGGAGAGGAAACAAATGTTGTGGAAGACACCACAATGCTGCCAAGCAGCGTTGAGGGGTGGTACAAACATGTTGCGAAAAAAATGTCAGCTGGGGGAAAACTACAACGTGGACCTGTCAGAAGACGCCATGCAAAAAAAATGCAAAAAAAAACGCAAAAAAAACACGCAAGTTGCTTCCTTTAGGAGCTTTCTCCAGAACACATTTCACTGCAGAAGACTTGAAAAAAAATTTTCAGCTCCGCCAGGAACAATTTTTCATTTTGCATAAAAATAAGCATTTTGTCGACCAAAAAAAAATGCAAAAAATGCAAAAAATGACAAATTTTGGGTCTCAGGGAAATCAGGGCCAAAACGAGGAACTTTTATGGCAAAAAAAAATTGCCAGCAAAATTCCAAAAATCGCCAGAAAAAAAAAACTTGTAACAAAAAAAAACGCAAAAAAACGCAAAAAAAAAAAACGCGTTTGCGTTCTCATCCATGGTGTCAGGTAGAATCCACCCAATCGGGCGGTACTAAAAATAAATAGATAAATAAGCATCTGCCTGGCGCAATTATGAGAAAAATGCGGGGAAAAGAAGGGAAAAAATTGAAAATATCTCGCAACCTTCGGGAAGGTTTGCAGCGCAATCTCCGGCTTCCAAAGTGCTGGGAAAGCACCTTCATTATGATCATGGAACGAAATTTGAAAGATGAGAGGAGAACGATTAATCATTCCCATTCTCCAGGGCATAAATCCATCAAGCACGGAAAGGCCCACCGCATGTTGCTGAGCGAAAAACCACCAACCACACACAAACACACACACACACACACACACACTCAAAACAAACAAACACCACCAACCACACACATACACACACACACACAACCAAACAAACACCACCAACCAACACACACCACACCACACAAACAAAAAAACACACAATGCACAGAGAGACACACACACACACACAGACAGACAGACAGACATACACAGGCAACGACCGTGGCGGGACACTGGGAATAGTGCTGGGAGCACTTCGCCGACCCCCAGCACCGGATGGGTGCCAGGGGGTTAAGGGAGGGAGGGAACAAAGGGAGGGAAAGCACCGCAGAGGTGGGCCGTGGCAGGGGAGGCCCCGAGGCTTGACCTCAACGTGGATGGTCGAAGTGCGCCGCCGGCCCAAAGAACGGTGCTGGTGCTGCCATGCAACTCAGTTACAAATAGGCCCTCACGCACACACACACACACACACAGTCAGAGACACTCTGGGTAGGGTCAGGGGGTTCCTCCGCAAAGCCTTTCCTGTGACCTCCCCAATTAAGTTTGCTCCCTGCAAAGCTATTTGGACCAAACTTCTTTGGACATCGGTCTAAATAGCTTTGCCAGCTATTTGGACTGATGTCCAAAAGGGGACCCTGGCAGCTTCCTGGGCGGACCCTGACACGGAACCTGTGCTGAGCGCCATTACAGCTCAGTTCCAAAATCATTCCCACTCCAGGCGCTTGGCCCGGGCCACGATTCAAGGAAAGGCCGTGGGGCAGAAAGCTGCAAAATAGTTCGGGCGAACTGCGGGGCAGGACCTGATCGGGGCTGCAATGATTTTTTCGGTGCATGGCACTGAACTCTTCGTGAGAAGAGTCATGAGGCATGTTATGAGGGTGATGTGATGAGGTGATGTGATTGAGGGCTTGTTGGAGGTTTTCAAGTCAAAAAAAGATGGATTTGGGGTTCTTTTAGCCACGCTTCAGTAAGTACTCGGCCCTCCCCCCCACCCCCTGCACAGCGACCGCACTGGCAAGCTCCAACCAGGGGAGTGGTCATATGCACCCCCTGACCTATAACCCCCGACCAATGGTGGTCACAGGACCAGGTGCAAAACAACCTGAAGTCTTTTAGGCCACTGCAAGTCCTGAACCAGAGGGGGGATTTCATATACACACCTCACCGGCAACACCCGACCAGGGGGTGGTCAGTGGTGATGCGGGTGGTCAGAAACGGGGGGGAGGACATGTCCAATTCCAGCCAGCTGGGGGCTTCCCACCCAGACTCCCCTGGTTTTGCTCTGGGGTATTCTTGCCCAAGAACGACCCCTGAGTGTTGTGGGTGTGTGTTTGTTTGTTGCATGTGTGTGTGCCATGGGATGGGAGGCTGGGGCCAGTGATGAGGGTTGGGCCGCGGCGCGCACGACGTCTAACCGTGACCACCGGACTGCCCTGCCTTCGCTGACCAGGGTCCACGGAACCGCCGACGGACGGGCAGTCGCTGGCGTGCGACCGCGGCCCGGTGGCTGCCCATCCCCAACCCCCAGCTGCTCCTTCCGGGTATGGGAAGAAACAAACAACCGTGTGGGACACACAACTGTGTACACCACTGTGGGGGGGCAGTGTTTTCTTTTCTGAACCGGGGGGGGGACTACAAAAGTGTAAAGGTGTCAGTTGGAATCCACCAAGCAGAAGGTCTTTAACGTTGAACAAGAGCCCAGCACACTCACAAAAAAAATGGCACCAAAGAAATTGGGACAATTGTTGAAAAACACCTCGGCGAAGACACGGGGTGGAGGGGAATTTGTCTGTATACCTAAAGCATCACAAGGGTGGGGAAACACAACGTGGAATCCTGAGATAAAAAAAAAAAAAAACTACGCAGACACAAAAAAAAAAGTTGCATGCAAATTCCTTCAGGAGCTCCCCCGGGATATGCAGTTTTTTGTTGTCGTTGGTGGGTTTTTTTGCCAGGAATTCGAAAATTTTCACATCCTCCCAGGAAAGATTTTTTATTATGCAGCGAAAAATTTGATATGCCCATTCTGGGAACACGTTGAGTCTGAAAATATGTGCTGAGGCTGCACACCGACACTATTTATATTGTCAGTGGGGAACTGTGGACAACTTGCCACCGAACTCAAACAGGTAACTGCGCCTGTGTTCTGTGTCCCCACATCAACCACTGGCGGCAGAGTTCTCTAACAAACCTTCCACCTTACTATTCTACCCTTCTACCTGTTGTTTCCACTGTTGGCAGAGTTATCTAACAGGCCCCCCTAATTATTTTACCCTTCGACCTGCTGTTTCCACCTACGTGTTTGTGCATGTGACTTGACACTCCAACTTCAAAAACCTCCACAACGTGCCGCAGGGCTTCAGAAAGCAAGCAAAGGGGTGGACCTGTCACCCCACCTCCTGCAGGTATTGGGTTTTGCATGTTGGTAGATTGCTCATTTCAGGGAGGTCAGTCCCGGGGGTTTCATAACTTGGCGATATGTTCTGGAGGGTGAAAAACACACCAAATTAACATTCCATTCCCCCAGGTGTCATCACTGGGAAATTGTGACAATCAACAAACAGATGGCCGGTGTGCCACAGCAGTTCAAAAACCTGGACTCGACCCCCTAAAACAAAATTTTGAAATTTTTGTTGAGCTGCGCACATGCACACACGCCACTCAAAATAAAAAGTGTAAGTGCGACATGTGCGGCCTAAGATGAATGAGTTGTCCAAAATACATTCCTGTGACGGGGTGACGTCCAAAGAGGCTCAACGCCTGTTTGCTTGACCCCCTTCCAGACACACACACACACACACACACACACACACACACACAGACAGACACACACAACCAAACAAACACCACCAACCACACACAATGCACAGAGAGACCCACAAACACACACACAGACAGACAGACAGACATTCACAGGCAACGACCGTGGCGGGACACTGGGAATAGTGCTGGGAGCACTTCGCCAACCCCCAGCACCGGATGGGTGCCAGGGGGGTTAAGGGAGGGAGGGAACAAAGGAGGGAAAGCACCGCAGAGGTGGGCCGTGGCAGGGGAGGCCCGAGGCTTGCCCTCAACGTGGATGGTCGGTGCGCGCCGGCCCAAAGAACGGTGCTGGTGCTGCCATGCAACTCAGTTACAAATACCACTCACACACACACACACACACACACAGTCAGAGACACTCTGGGTAGGGTCAGGGGTTCCTCCGCAAAGCCTTTCCTGTGACCTCCCCCAATTAAGTTTGCTCCCTGCAAAGCTATTTGGACCAAACTTTTCTTTGGACATCGGTCTAAATAGCTTTGCCAGCTATTTGGACTGATGTCCAAAAGGGGACCCTGGCAGCTTCCTGGGCGGGACCCTGACACGGAACCTGTGCTGAGCGCCATACAGCTCAGTTCCAAAATCATTCCCACTCCAGGCGCTTGGCCCGGGCCACGATTCAAGGAAAGGCCGTGGGGCAGAAAGCTGCAAAATAGTTCGGGCGAACTGCGGGGCAGGGACCTGATCGGGGCTGCAATGATTTTTTTCGGTGCATGGCACTGAACTCTTCGTGAGAAGAGTCATGAGGCATGTTATGAGGGTGATGTGATGAGGTGATGTGATTGAGGGCTTGTTGGAGGTTTCAAGTCAAAAAAGATGGATTTGGGGTTCCAGGATTTCAGCCCTAGAGATTTAACCCAGAGTTCTTTTAGCCACGCTTCAGTAAGTACTCGGCCCTCCCCCCACCCCCTGCACATCGACCGCACTGGCAAGCTCCAACCAGGGGAGTGGTCATATGCACCCCTGACCTACAACCCCGACCAATGGGTGGTCACAGGACCAGGTGCAAAACGAACCTGAAGTCTTTTAGGCCAGCTGCAAGTCCTGAACCAGAGGAGGGGATTTCATATACACACCTCACCGGCAACACCCGACCAGGGGGTGGTCAGTGGTGATGCGGGTGGATCAGAAACGGGGGGGAGGACATGTCCAATTCCGGCAGCCAGCTGGGGGCTTCCCACCCAGACTCCCCTGGTTTTGCTCTGGGGTATTCTTGCCCAAGAACGACCCCTGAGTGTTGTGGGTGTGTGTTTTGTTTGTTGCATGTGTGTGTGCCATGGGATGGGAGGCTGGGGCCAGTGATGAGGGTTGGGCCGGCGGCGCGCACGACGTCTAACCGTGACCACCGGACTGCCCTGCCTTCGCTGACCAGGGTCCACGGAACCGCCGACGGACGGGCAGTCGCTGGCGTGCGACCGCGGCCCGGTGGCTGCCCATCCCCAACCCCCAGCTGCTCCTTCCGGCGTATGGGAAGAAACAAACAACCGTGTGGGACACACCACCGTGTACACCACTGTGGGGGGCAGTGTTTTCTTTTCTGAACCGGGGGGGGGGGGACCACAAAAGTGTAAAGGTGTCAGTTGGAATCCACCAAGCAGAAGGTCCTTTAACGTTGAACAAGAGCCCAGCACACTCAACAAAAAAATGGCACCAAAGAAATTGGGACAATTGTTGAAAAACACCTCGGCGAAGACACGGGGTGGAGGGAATTTGTCTGTATACCTAAAGCATCACAAGGGTGGGGGAAACACAACGTGGAATCCTGAGATAAAAAAAAACAAAATAAACCAAGTAGACACAAAAAAAAAACACTTGTTGCATTGTAAATTCCTTCAGGAGCTCCCCCGGGATATGCAGTTTTTTGTTGTTGTTGGTGGGTTTTTTTGCCAGGAATTCGAAAATTTTCACATCCTCCCAGGAAAGTTTTTTATTATACGGCGAAAAAATTGATATGCCCATTCTGGGAACACGTTGATTCTGAAATATGTGCTGAGGCTGCACACCGACACTATTTATATTGTCAGTGGGGAACTGTGGACAACTTGCCACCGAACTCAACAGGTAACTGGTGCCTGTGTTCTGTGTACCCCACATCAACCACTTGCGGCAGAGTTCTCTAACAAACCTTCCACCTTACTATTCTACCCTTCTACCTGTTGTTTCCACTGTTGGCAGAGTTTATCTAACAGGCCTCCACCTAATTATTTACCCTTCGACCTGCTGTTCTACCTACGTGTTTGTGCAAGTTGACTTGACACTCCAACTTCAAAAACCTCCACAACGTGCCACAGGGCTTCAGAAAGCAAGCAAACGGGTGGACCTGTCACCCCACCTCCTGCAGGATTGGGGTTTTGCGTGTTTGGTAGATTGCTCATTTCAGGAGGTCAGTCCCGGGGGTTTCATAACTTGGCGATATGTTCTGGAGGGTGAAAAACACACCAAATTAACATTCCATCCCCCAGGTGTCATCACTGGGAAATTGTGACAATCAACAAACAGATGGCCGGTGTGCCACAGGCAGTTCAAAAACCTGGACTCGACCCCCTAAAACAAAATTTTGAAAATTTTGTGTCGAGCTGCGCACATGCACACACCGCCACTCAAAATAAAAAGTGTAAATGCGACATGTGCGGCCTAAGATGAATGGTTGTCCAAAATACCATTCATGTTGACTGTTGACGGTGGGACGTCCAAAGAGGC